>CM074499.1:8386364-8594950 GCA_037389245.1 Oryzias sinensis | reverse complement strand
AACTTCGAGTTTGGAGAATAAAACCTGCTCCCGACCAGGTTAGGTTCACTGCATAAGTAACCATGGATACTGACTCCGAGTAAAAGTTAACTCTCTTTCAGAAACGGGTTTGACTTACTCTGCTTTCTCTGGTTTGACAAACCTCCGATTCTGAAACGGAAAACCCAGGGTTTCCCTGATTTCCGGGTTCATGAACTCAGAGTTTACACTTAACCTCCTTTGTGAAACAGGCCCCTGGGGTGCTACGTGACAACTCAGAGGTGAATTTCTAATGAGCTAATGCTGGAACTATGAATACAGGGTTTTTTTATTTGTAAGTTGTTATGATCACTGTGAGCAGGGGGCGTGGCTGACCTTCTCCCTGGTGCCTCTCTACTCTGCACAGCTGATTCTCATCTCATCACCAGGTCTTTAAAAGCCTGCACCTTCCTCTTTCTCCCTGCCAGATGATTACAATTCAGAAGCTCTTAGCACCTGTCCTGTATATCTGTCAAGCTCCAATAATTCAGCATCCTGTCTGATTCAGTTTTTGTTCCTGAGAAATAAATTGCCAACCTGCCCTCGGCTTCAGTCTCAGGTTGAGTGGAAGATTAAAGCAAACATAAGTTTTGCTTAAAAAACATATAGGAGAACTTTTAATGTAGCTCAGAAGATGATTGGAGCGGGTCTTCAAACACTTCAAACATCAATCATGCATTCACGAAGCGATCTACCTGGACACCTTAAATTTATGTACTGAGCAATGGGAATTTGTTTTGTGGCCATGTTTTTCAGTTTCTTCATGACTTGGCCAACACCAGGGCCGGCCCTGGTCTTCTGGGGGCCCTAAGCGAAATTTAATTTGTGGGCCCTCTAACTGGTCAGCAGCACTAAAAATACGCAACTGTTGTAATATAAATGAGATCTGTCTATTAATACATTTGTGAATTATTGTTGCTGCCAAAGAATTGAATACAGTATATTGCCTGCATGTTGGATGCACATTTAGTGGTGCCAAACAAATTTTAAAATGCAAAGAAAAAAAAAAGAATGACAAATGTATATATAAATATATATATATTTTTAATGTAACATTAGGCACTCAACAAATGACATTCCCAAAACTCCAACTCATTAAAAACAGCAACTTAATAGAAAATCAAATAACGATAAAACAATCCAAAATAAAGAACACAACAGCTCAATAAGGGGGAGTTTGGAAAGTCAAAGTCTTTCTCAGTCTGAAAAGGACCTCTTTGCACCTAATCCATTCTTTATGGATCAGACTCAGAGAGTGTGGTTGGTCATTCAGCTGGACCAACTGGATTTGAGGTACCGGTAGGTGGAATTTTGGATCCAGTCTGCTCCTCTTCCATACACGGCTCTCTTGGAGCCTCTGGAACATGAGATACAGAACTTCAACAAAAGCAAACAGTGAAAAGTCAAACAGTCAAATGTTTTCCCTTTCAACAGTAGAAGTGGTGACAGGAGTTTCTTCTGCAGCCAAAAAACAAGAATTATCATTATACAATAATCAATGATAAAGCTAATAAAATATCTATAGCAGAATATTAATAATAGTTTAGTGGCTCATTTAAGATCTGTGTGCAGGTTTTTCACAATTTCATGATCTTTTTATATATTAATAAGAGATTTATTGGTTGATTGTGTATTTGCATGAGATCATATTTATTAATTTAATTATGAACAGTTTGGGGCTCCATACTTTTGAGCTGCTGTTAATGAAAAAAGGGTTTATGCAGACACTGTTTTTTTAATGATTTTACATGCTTTTAAAATTACCTGAGATTACATTTTCAGTGATGTCAGGATCATCTTGGGATGTGGACGCTGCTCAACCTCCAATATTTTTGATACTTTTTGAGAGCAGAAGAAACTAAATCAGAATTATTTTTGAGTTTTCCATTGGAAATAATTACGACAAACGCCGGGGTCGTTATGTGCAAACTTCACCTCGGATCGATTAGTATCTTAAGAAAAAATTGTGCAGCTGCACAGAAATACTGGATAATGTAAAAAATACGGCCCCAACATCTTTCAAACTTACCTTTTGATTGATGTTGAAGTTCTTTATCTTTTTCTGTGGCATGAAGTTCTCTTGTTGTCGCTTTGACTGACAAAATGTGCTCGTTTTTTTCTTTTCCCCAACTTTATTGAAACAAACTCCTCTCGTAAATGCACACCGTGCCAGGCTCAGATGCAAATATGTTGACCAATCGTTGTTAAGAGTGGTGTAACGTCATTATTTGGGTTGCCAGATTGGTTCAGGTGTGCTGACGGGGGGATCATTAAAGTGCAGGCAACTTTCTTTTGCACAACATTCAGAGCACACGTTGGTACGGAAGTTCTATGAAATGGGTTGCCAAATTTGGGTATTTTTTATTTAATTTTTGTCGCCACTTCGGGGCCCTGGTGGTGACGGGGGCCCTACGCGGCTGCGTAATTCGCGTATAGGGAGGGCCGGCCATGCCAACACAGAGGTCTTTGAGCACAAGCTAAGAAGAGCTGATAGTCTGCTTTGCTGCCTTCACCACCCGCTGCAGGTCCTTTGTTCTCAATTGTTGACCTGTAGAAGTTTCTGAGAAGGGGCTGCGGCAGTTGAATTCCTGCCTTTCCTGAGATAAGTCTTTCTTTTGCTTTCTTCACCTGGTTGATATGTGTTGTCCAGGGGAGGTCAGCAGAAGTGTGCACACCAAGAAACTTAAACCCGTCTGTGCTCCGCAGCTACTCCCTTTGTATGCAGAGGGCAGGCTTCTGTATGTGTCTGGATTTTCTGAAGTCTATGAGCTCCAGATTATTGATTCAGCACCAAATGCTGGGCCTCCTCTGTAGACTGTGTTATCATTGTTTGAAATTAATCCAACTATGGTGGTGTCTTCAACAAACTTAGCAAAGGTGTGTGGTGGATGGGTGAATTGAGTGCAGCAGGCTGCTGAGGACAAAGCATTGTGGGAGACCTGTGTTAAGGTTGATGAAAGATGAAGTGACTTCTCCCATCTGGATACTTTGTGGTCTGTGGCAATAAACGTACTGGACCCTGCACCAGACTGGGTTGCTAAGGCTAAGGGCGCTCAATTTCTGAAATGAATGTGATCAAAGTAGCACTCAAGTCAGTAAACGGCATTCCACCATTTGTGTTTGCTGCCTCCAGGTTAGTGACAACTGTGTGGAGGGCAGTGACTTCTGTCTGTTAGCAAGAACTGTAGCTTTAATGATGGGTAAGTTCAGCCTCACAAATATTTGGTGACGATGGGTGTTGGGGCAATCGGGCAAGAGTCATTGAGGCAATTCACTGGACACATAACAAAAAAAGAAAAGATCCCTTTACATTTTAATTTGTCAGATCCTTAAAGACTATCATACATCTTAACACATCTTCTGGGTCATTGACCACCCTTTCCTCTAAGCAAATGGAACCCCAGAAAATGTATGACCACATGACCAAAAATCAGAGGGCAGTGTTTTGTGGGATGTTTTGTTATTAGGTGTAAGATGGCCAGCCCGCTCTTTTTGTGAGAGGTTAATGTTTGTTTTCTATGGTACAAATCAATGATAACATCATTAATTTAAAACAGCTTATCAAAGTTATAATGGAGAGCAACAGAAACATTTAATGATTTAATTGTTCAACAAACGTTGATTTAAAAGAAAGTACACTGTTCCCTCATTATATCCTAGTTCACCTTTCACGGTGTCCCTGTTAATCAAATTTTTTTCACCGTAATCTGGCATCCCTTTTTTTCATCAGCACAGTGGATCCTGTGCCCTGATTCATGTGTGCCGTGTCTGCTGCATTGTCAACAGATTGGGCCGTTTCCTGCACAATTAGCTAGTTCTGGTTTTGAATTTGCGGGCACATTTTTTTTATTTTGGGGGGGGGGGGGTGCATATATTTTGGGCAGGTTTCGGGTCGTTTCTGCAATTTTTAGTTTTCTTACTTTTTGAATGTTTTTATTTTATTTTACTTTTTGTGAAGTCTGGCACTTTTTAGATGGAAAACTGTGACTATCTGGCAGCTCTGGATGTGCTCATCTTGACTGAGTTGCATAAAAATGTTATCACAATCAGATCTTTGTTTTCATTCTATATTACTGGATGTATTTTTTTATTAGGGTGTGAAAGTGTGAAAATGTTCATGTCTGTCTGAGAAAAGCAAATAAAGTGGGGAGTGAGGAGTTTTGCAGCCTTAAAATATCTGTAATCCTACTTTGTGGATTTCACTTATTACTGGATATATGTGGAATCCCACCGAAATAAATGAGGAAACAGTGCATAGTAAAAGAAATGACACTGAACTCTACAATCCCATCATGGCTACAACAACCTGTAAAGCTGTTATATTTAACCTCTTAAGACCCAAGCTAATTTTTGAGCTAACTCTAAACATGTAGTCACAGGGCTCCAGTAAAGCAGAATTAACTATAACCCAAAATGTACTCTTCACGCATTTAAGAGGTTAAATAAAAAATAAATCCCCAGGAAGGAAGCTGTATCAAATATAACCAGGCAAAAAATGTTGGTAAACAATATGAAATAAATAGATGGGAACTTAATGGACAATGAAATGCTTGGCATTGTCACACTATTCCAAGAATGGCCTGTTTAGAATCCCTGCTGGCACCTTGCTGAGTGGGAATTTATATTCATTATGTGGTTTCCTTGGCTTCCTGAGAAATGGAAATTGTCTTTACGCGTTCCTCTTTTACTAGGTTGTGTGAAGTAAAAGGAATAGTTCCTTATAGATACATAGAGTGGAAAAGCAATATTATAAGGAACATTATGGTTTGCCCTTCAAAAACAAGAAAAATAATGTGTGTATACATGAACACAATGTACAGAACAGTTTTCTGATCGTCAAATCTTTTATTTCCCTCAAAATGTTCCTTTTAACAAGAAATTTCTACATCAGTGGTGATCTTGTTTGTATTTTTCACTCTTGGTACATAATTTGACCCATTTTTTTCATCAAACTTTATTTCAAATCAAACTTTATTTATAAAATAGGGCTTCTCATGCATTTGTGCAGCTTTAACATTGAAAACAGAAAACACAATGTTACAGTAAAAACCCACCCTTCACCCTTCCCACTCCCCTCTGTTAAAATATATGACCCATGACCCCCACGTACAAAGAATAATGACTATGTAACTGTAAAAATAAATTAATTTATTAAAGAAATAAACTAAACAAGTAAGGATTGGCTCTGCTGTGAGGAAACAGTATTTGGGAATCTCTTCATACCAGGAGCCAGCCTGGCCATGGGAGCATCGCCTCAGCGCCCACCCAGACTGGGACAGCAATGGGGTCCACTTCACAGGCGTGAAGCTGCAAAGTTGAACTCCAGCTGCCCCAGCAAGTGCGACAACTGAAGCAACAACCACCGACCAAGCCGGCAAGCCCTGGAAGAAAAATCCCCACAAGGAATACTGGGGCAAAAATCAAAAGATACTACGATTAAAGACATAAGATGTATATAAAAACATAAAATTGAGAATAAGATGCATGAAATGAAATTAAATACATAAAATAGCCTATACTAAAACTAATAGAATAAATTAGCAGTTAAAATAAACGAAAAGATAAATTAAAAAGGTGGATCTTGAGCCTCTTCTTAAATACCTCTACAGTCTCTGCGGCCCTGAGGCCCTCCGGCAGGCTGTTCCACAGGCGAGGACCGTAATGGGAGAACGAAGCCTCACCATAAGTTTTGGTCCTTACCTTAGGAACAACTAGGCCAGCGCCGGAGGACCTCAGGGTCCGCGAGGGTTCATATTTTAAAATAATATCATTTAAATAAGAAGGCCCAAGACCATAAGAACATTTATAAACCATTAAAAGAATTTTAAAATCAATCCTGAAACGCACAGGGAGCCAATGCAGCGATTTTAAAACCGGTGTAATGTGTTCCCGCCCGCTGGTCCTCGTCAGAACTCATGCTACTGAGTTCTGCAATAGCTGTAGATTTGAAATAGACTTTTTGGGTAAACCAGAGAGCAGGGCATTACAATAATCTAAATGACTAAAAATAAAAGCATGCTTCAGCAACTCGGTGCTGTCAAGAGAAAGGAATGGGCGGACTCTGGCAATGTTGTTAAGACAGGATTTTATCATCTTAAAAACATTTTTAATGTGTGGGATAAAATTCATCTCAGATTCAAAAAGTACGCCCAGGTTTCTAAAACATTGAGAAGGTTTCAAATTAGGAAGACATGGTGAAATCATCTCTCTCTTGTCTTCAGAACCGATGATTAAAGTATAAGATAAGTATGATAAAGTAAGATAAGTATGTACATAAAACACACTTTCATTCTCTCAGTATGGGCTTTTTATATTATTGATTATTATAAAAAGAAAAAAAAAGCCATGTGTGAGTCAAATACGCCCTGCGGAGTATTCTGCTTAAATTTGGCTGACTTCATCTGGACATCTTCATTTTGGGGAGTCACACTGCAACTTTAGAGTTATATAAAGCCTACAGGAAGTAAACATCCCCACCATCCCATTTGTTAAATATACACAAGTAAAGGATATCTAAAACACTCATGCATGAAAATCCTCTCTGTCCTCTTTAGCCTAAAGCCGCTGTTACATTAAGTTGCTTGCTCTAGAACAGATGTTAATTATGGACTTGCTAATTTAACAAACCAGTGTCTGAGCGCAGTTGTTATTAAAAAAGATATTACAGTACATGCACATTTTCTTTCTTAAGATTGCTATTAAGAAATGTGTTTGGAACTTATTTTCTCTCTTGAAAAGACAAATACGACAATAATGAAATTATACTTGAATAAATATCGTTTGAATTGCATTGCTTAAATTTTACTTTGATAGAGCATTGAGGAGACGTAGCACTCCTAAACCTGAAATAAATGGCAGAGGCATAGTGTGGAGCATTTTGAAAGTGTTATATTCATGGGAGGAGGTGATGCTTAGAAAGGAAATTGACTCCTGCTGTTTGCAAGTTCTCTAACTCAGCTGGAGTTTAAGAAGCCCGAGGTTTCCAAAGTCCTCCCTGCTTGAGTTGAAGGAATCGTATCCTAAGTAAGCAACTGTTTTTTTTTTTTTTCCCCTCCCAGGAAAAGCATTATCAGCAAAAATGTAAACAGTATTCAAAGCAGGAACCATTTGCTCCAGCTTTTTGAATAAATCCTACAGGACTGTGTAAAAATAACAAAGAATAAAAATCCACATTATTTTTTAAAAATGAAGCTTATAATGCAACATTTTCCTTCCATCAAAACCTGAGGGTCAGTTTATCTCTCATTTTCTCAGTGATAGAGGAGCTGTTCATATTAGAACAATGATAACCTTTTTATTTTATTTTTAACTCATTAAAGATAAAATCAAGGAGCAAAATGACAATCTTCAACATATGACTCATTATGTATTAGAGCTCTTTGATTGAAAACAACCGATTCGACTGGGAATTATAGTGATTCATTGAGGCTGTCTTTGTCACTGTATATTCTGGTTCGTCCCCTATGAATTTTCTAACCAATCACTGGAATTAATGATGTGGAGCCCACGTTAGAAGAGGCTACTGAAGTGGAAATTTCTCACATAAATCTTGGAGAAAGGGCATTTAACTTGCCCTGGATTACAAAAAATAGCTGGCAGAAATAAACGCAAGAATTTGGAAAACATTTGGTTAAACATTTCCAAAAATATTAGAGATCTTTTGAAAAAGAGTTGGGTAAAACTTTAAGCAGAAAAAAATTCAAGACTGTATTCGCATGTGTGCCGTTGTCTTATTTTTTGTACCAAAAAGAAAGGCAGCCCTTTCCTGATGTAAAAATGTTTCATATTCTGCCAGCACATCCGCCTAAAATGCAATGCAGCTGTTCTTTATAATACAGTTTGCATACCCTGTTCACCATTAAATCCATTCCTCAGGACAGATTTCAACTTGTGACCCCTCTATTAGCCTGTTGAGCACCCGGTCTGGTGATTAGAAGAACATTAGGAAATAACAGGCAAATTGCATTACCAAAGAAACAGATGGAGGTGCTGCCTATGAACCCAACATTCTAGACTTGGAACCAGGCAACTTTGTTTCTTTCTGCCAATGTACATTTCCTTTAATATGTTCACTCATGTATGAACTTTTTGGAAAAACATTTCCATTGTGCATGTTTTTTTTAACTCTATCAATGGTTTTATCTTTATTTTTTTAACTTTACGGCAAAAATCTGAAGGTAAATAAACCAATTTTAAAACGGCAGTTTCCCTTCAACAGTCACAAACGCCCAATTTTAGGATTCCTAATTCCATGCCTAATATTCATAACTTTAGCTGTTAATTTGTGGTAAATGACTTTACTGTTCACACTGGGTAAGTGGTCACCCCAGTGAGAAAGCCCTGGTTCGAATCCCAGCTTGAACATTTCTGTGTTGAGTTTGCATCTTAATCTGTGCTTTCTTAGGTTTTTTACTGCCATTCTTGCTTCCTCTTACAGTCTGAAAACGTTCTGCAATATAGATTAATTGGTGCCTCTAAATTGCCCCTAGGTATGAATGTAAGTGTGTGGCCATGCAACAGACTGGCAACTTGTTCAGGGCGTACCTCACTTTTGCCCCATAGTAGCTGTCCTTGCTCCCTGCTCAACATTTCTACCCAACTTTACTGTCAGAAATGTTGAACAGACTCAATTGTCCTGTGCACAGCAACACCTCCAGAATTAAAGAAGCATGCACAGGTGCACAAACACAATGACTCATAAATCTGAGAGATACATATTGGAGGACCAGGTACTGGACCGATAGTCAACAGCATTTTTTTGTTGTCAACATTTTTTTCCAAACAACAGTTATGCCTAAAAACAATATTTGATTTATGAAAGACACACTGACACATTCAAATATTTCTCTTTGGTTTTTGTCCCATCATTGTTCATCAACCTCTTTCTTATCCTGGTGAGTTCGGAATGGACAAATTTTGATAACCATGATTGAAGCAGTATGTGGGTTTCAGGTTGTCAGTTCTACTAGATAATTCTTTGTTATTTTTCTCCTTTTGATTAGGTGTCAGGCACTTGCTGACTCAAACAGTGCCTCAAAATCTCATCTTGTCTCTGCGGTGCTACAGAGATGCCACCGCAGCAATGTTAGAGATTGTAAAAATCCATGGCAGTCCCCGCACAGAGACAAATGTTTTCTTTAAAGTGAATCATTTTAAAAAGGATGGTGCTAAAAATGTCTCAGATAATATGAGGCTAATGAGGTTTTTAGGACTGATCACAGCAGGCTCTTTAAAGCTTTGTTTCCTTTTATTCTCTGTTTCATTTTTCTCAGTGCCTTTGCTTATATGTGGGATTTACCTTAATGAATACCCGTTGTAATGTCTTTTCATTACAATTTGCGGTGACAGGCTAAACCTTTCATGTGTAAACCATTGTGTTTCTTTGGCATTATCAAAAATATACTAGAATTAAACAATGAGGACCAAATGCTGCAAATTGGATCATATAAATTAATTTAATCGCTTTAGGAGAGCAATGAAGTTTTTCATAAAATTTGAAAAGATTCAGATCCTTATCATTTCTTTTTCTCCAAAACTTTACATTTGAACATTCCCAATTCCCAACTGCTCTGATAAAGTATTACACCTTTTCCTGTCCAGAAAAACCTACTCATAGCCAATTTCATGCAAGAATAATAAAGACAAAAGCAAAGGGTTATTAGTAGAGAGAGAAAAGGTTCAGTGTCACACCTCAGGGATCTTTGCTTTAAAAAATGGAAATAAAAAGCAGCAGTTCAAATGTGAAAAAGTGGCAGTTAAAGTACAAAAACTTAATAAATTGAGGGATTTCAAAGATTAATCCATGAACATAAAATAAGATTGCATTACCTTTATATTGCCCTGGATTTTAATTAAATAGACTTTTAAGAGCATTTTGGCATTTTGAATGTTTTAAATAAAACTATAACCCATTTTTTCAGTGATTATAATTAGCTTGCGATATTCCAACGATCCCTGTAAAAGGAACTGAATGCTGATAGCCCTTTAAAATACATTTCCCTTCAAAGACCAGTAAACTGAAGTGAAATGTGAAAGTACAAAATATTATCAGTCACCTGGAATGCCTTTAACTATATATCTTATTTCAAGAGAATATATATATAGTGATGTATTCTTTTGCTGTTGAGTAAAGAAGCAAATATTCCAAGTGGATTATCAGCCCACTCCCCAACAGAGAAGTGATGATCCAGAAATAATAGGCAAGTAGACCTATTAACCCTGAAACAAAAGATGCAGACACTACCAAGGTATATGTGTGTCCACCTTATCTTGTTTCCTGCCTGTCCAAAATCTCTAATGGGTTTGAGAGGCACTTCAAGCTTACCAAGATATTGCCCTGCACTAGAAGCTCAAGATCACTTTAAAATTGTTCTTCTTTCCAGTATATCCAGGACAGGTTTCTCAGCATGCGGCTGACTGAGGAAACACTCTTGAGGTCACAGAGGTGATGTTCCACAGAACACAGTTGCCTTTTGTCTGCACCGTCGTTGATCAGATATTATGACCTTGGGAAGCCAATTGGCCTCTGTAGAGGATGTTGGGGAGGGAAGAAAAGGTGGGTGTTATCTCCCTTTTTTTTGCATTTTTAGCTGCTTTTTTTCAGTGTCATAAACTTTGTGATGCACATAAATAAATAAATAAATAAATAAATAAATAAATAAATAAATAAATAAAATCACTGACACTTCAGAGACTGGTCAATTTCTTGCAGGCAAATTATTTGTTCCTTGAATTTAAAATTCTGCCTTTGGGAAAGTTAATAATAGCTTGTGTGTGATTCTTTCTTAGACTAAAGCAAGTGTGAGATAAAGTAATGACACCTGTCTTACATTGCTTCTTTTCATCTTTCTGAAAGCCAATGATAATCAATGAACCGCAATGATGCAATTTCAAATAAAAAAAGAAACCAAAGCAATCATTTTATCTCGTGACCATGCACACATGATAAAAGCTCAAGTGTTCCCTTCAAACTTCTATCACCAGAAAGTTTAGCGGAAAGTCCAAAGTGTGTATCTTAATCGATAACCATGGTGACATCAGTGCAACATAAAAACATAAAAAATGTGTTTTGTGATCCACATGTTTTGTTTCTCAAAACCCTTTTGTACCCTTTGTAATTCCGGCAGGGGACAAACGGCAATTACGAATTTCTTCTCCATGATCAACTCTCTAATAGTTGGTATTTACCTGAATTATAAGAAATGCAGCCCAAATGTCACAAATCCGAGTCCCTGATTGGTCAAAATTCATCCTGGTTTCAGTGGTCAAAATGCGCGTTTTCCAAGACTTGTAATTGGAAGTGGCCGAACGCGCGTTGTGGATGTGGTGTTAATATAGCTTTACTGAGACAGACAAAACACAAGAGTTTATTTGGTGCATTTGGTAGTTAATTTATTTCCTTTTGCTCGGCATTCCAGCAGTCATTGTTCAATCTCTCTACTTAGCATTTTTACAAGCTTAAGATAAATCTTTCTTACCTTTTTTAAATGTTATTTTGATCTCTGTTTTCCAAACAATTACTTAGAATTTCTCTGTTCCTTGTTTTTAACATCTCAACAGGCGTTTAATCTGGGAGGGAGTAAAGGGTGCAGCTGAAGGATCTGTGCAGTGTCAAAAGTATATTTGCTCCATGATTCAGAGAAAACTTTGTTGCAGAAAGGCATCTTGTTCTCAATTATTTTCATGAATTTTTCATCTCTCGCATAAGCAGCACACTTCAAACGACTAAAAAAGCACCACTAGAGCCATGCAGCCCAAAGGCAACCATCAACCGTCAAACAACCTTAGTGCTCTCTGTGGATGTGTCTTACATGAGTTAATGCAGATTATCACAAGGAGAAAAAGACATCAGGGTCACTTCAAAAAGTCAAAAGAATCATATTTAGATGTCACTAATTAATATAAATTCCTTTCACAGAGTGGAGCTGAAATGTAAGATGTCAATCGAAAAAATGTCCAAACGGCCTCTGACTGAATAAGTTGAAAGAAAAAAACAAGACCAAAGTGAATTATCAGATGATGGAGAATAGGGTCTAAACTTGCACTGACAGCTTACACAGTGAAATAGCCCCACGGTTATAGTTCAAATGAAAAGTAAATATTGTCAAACCTTCATATGGTTTGATTTTGGGCTCTCTCATGAGTGAACCAAAGACTGAAGCAGACCAAACCACCGGAACGAGAGCAAACAATTCCAACAGTTGCTTGTTAAGTAAAGGGAAATAACCTCTTACCAGGACAGTGGGAAAAACAGAGAAGACGGGCTTGTCCTACTAGTTTTCTCATATAATAACACATGCTTGAACATCCACACAACTTTCTCCCACAAGACTTCTCTTTCAACTTTTTATTAGCTCTACTCTTTATTTCACACCATGGGCTTTGTTTCTCTATTCATAATGCACAGCACTAGTATTTCTTGGTAGACACAACAAGTAGTCCGCATGCATTCCCACTAAAAAATATAGATTATTTACTCTATAGAGTATTTACAAATCAACAAGAAATATGTTTTTGAGTAAAAAAAAAAGGAGTTTGCTCCCTTAGTCAACATCTGAGTTTAGGTGAGCTTTTAAAGTTGCCAAATGAGGAAGAGACAAACTGATGTAGATCACAGTAGTAACATGTCTAAATGTAGTCATCTTCAAGTCAAGTCCTATAATCACAATCATTATTATTCCTCTTTTCATTCTTGTGGAAGCACAAAACACTTTACATAAAATAAAATAAAATACACATAAAAAAATGAACATTTTTAAAAGCAGAGAGTAAAAAATGTAAGAAAAAACAAAAAAGACTATACTGTACTGTGCTTTTGCGTAAACCTTTTATAGTAAACAATATTCATGTATATGATAATATATATTACCTTTGGCAAACAAAAGAACAAATTTATGTATTAAATATGAGATATTTTCCTAATTTCTTTCTCTACATGTAAGTAAAATGCCTATCTCTGTGGCACCAAAACTTTAAAACTTTAAAACTCAAGAATAAAAAATACAGGAGCTTCACACAAAATTCGCTTCCCTCCCTCCCCCAATTTCTCCCTCGACCCACCAAACCACTCATGGGATCGAAACAGCCTCATAGCAACAAATAATGCTTCATTTTTTTAATGGTATCCATAAAGCCATCAGGGAAGACAACTGCAAGGTGTACATTGACCAAGGATAAGCAATGAATTTTCCTTCTCAAAAAAGCTCAACTTTGACCGAAGCCGCAGATCATCAAGTCTCTAAATTTAGGATTTCCGTTTTTGTTCAAAAAAGAACAACCCCCAAAAATTAAGATGTTAAAAACAAAGAATGTTCTTATCATACGCCTGCCACATGGTCATAGTATAATGTCAGCGGAAATAGATTTAGTGAATCAACAAGAAAAATAAGTTTTAATGTGTGGTCAGTTAACCTTCATGCTGGTAAAATCTGTGAACATTTCAATTGAAGATCAAATCAAATATGCAAACAAATTCAGCTGATGACCTGACCCACTTATTGCTGACAAAGACTCGGCTGCTGAGACACTGATTGCTTCTAATGTGATCAGAGTATCTGGTGAAACTATGGTGCATATGTTTTAATATTCCCAATATATGTTCTGTGACAGAAAAAATTTACCAGAATTTAAGTAGCATTTTACTTTTTGTAATGTAATTTGGCATTGGTACCCTGTGACTTCATGTGGATTATCTCTAATCTAATATTCTACAAGTTGTGTTGCAGGAATAAGCTTGGTTAAAAACGTGTCTGTTTTTTCATAGTACTAATGCAGTGGAAAATCTGACATTTAGGAAACAATTAGCTGCTACAAATGTTAGCATTTACATGTGAGGGACTTCGATTTGCTGAGGGGGGTAAAAAAAATTATGTTGCATAGTGGGATTGATGCATGGACTTTGTGTACAGCAGAAACAAATATCACCAAGTATTTTGGTCTAGCTTCCAGTTTAAATATCTAATTACACTTGATTTAAGGCAAAACTACTTTTAGTAAGACGTAATGACTTGTTTTAAGACAATAAATCTTGAATGTCTTGTTGTCGTTTGATAAGAAAAACTTTCAAATTATTTAAGAGTAATCAATTCAAGCTATAATGATGTTTTTTTTTCTTTACATGATTTTTTTTTCAGATGTTGTATGTATGAATGATAAGTTGTCTTGTTTCTAGAAACAGACTTGTTGTAGGGAACTGGAAAATTTTATGTGCCGTAATTTACTAAAAAACTTCTGAGATAAATGTATTTTAAAAAGAGTAATTTTAATCTTATTTTGAGGTATTATAGTCTAGAAATAGGGAAACCTGGACTGCTGTTACACAGAGAATTGAATATTAGTATAAAATACAAATTTAAACATATAAACTCTTTTTTTATGAGCAATACATATTTATTTTTAAAACATAACATTTCGAATTATCACAACAAAATACTTAAACATGTGTGTTTTAGTTCCATTTAGTCTTAAAAGGGCAGGACATCACATTTATTTTGAAGACATCAAACCAAGACAAAATTCACTAGTTCCATTGGCAGATGTTTTTCCCTTTTAACAAGGAAAAAATATTCTACATTCAGCATTTTAAAACCTGTTTTGAGAAGGCAATTTTTTCCAGTGTGGAGGCTGTAAAAGAGCCGAATATTGTCTAAGCCCAACACCATATTGAACGCCACACATTTTGTAATAGGTCTTCACTCAAAGGAGGAGCATATTCAGCAGATTGTTGCCCCACAACATCCTCCACATAAGGCAGAGGAAGTCTTTTGTCCCCTCTGCCATCAGACCGCTCTATTCTCTGGAGGGCTGGGGATGGGAGGAAGAAGATACAGAAATAAGATAGGATGAGGGGTGGAGGACCATTAGTTAGAGTGAATTGGTAGGTAATGTGTGCCATTTGGACTGAATACACCCCAGGGCAAATTGATAATGTACTGATAATGTAAAAAAAAAAAACGCTTTTCCTTTTTTTTAAATATTGGTTTTAGTAATATTTATGTGGCCGTGTCCAGTCTGAGTTTTTATGAATGATTGCAAACAAATTGTTCTCTTTTTTTCAGAGCTACAATTTGATTGTCCGACTCCAAACAGAAATGGACCATGGTAGAATCAAAAGAATAGAAATAACAAGAATATAATCTATTTAACACAACAAACTAGTTAAATAAACTAAAACAACAAGGGAATTGGAACAGAAGTCACTAATCCTCACAGCTGCATGACACAGTTTTGACCAAGCTTCTGCTCTCAAACAGATGGTCCTTCTTGACTCTTGAATTTTTTTATTAAAATATTGCAGTATCTGACAAAGGAACCCTGGAAAAAAGGGAGGACAAGAAGGATTTGGCAGGGCAGAGATGACAGACAAAATCCAAAATTCTCCAACTTCAAAGGCCTGCCTTGGCCATTGTTGCTATACTGGCACAAACAATAATGTGGCTATGAGTAAAAGACAGGAAATTTGTTGTACTGCTGGAAATGTAGATGATAGAATATAAATGTAAAAGCTGGACATAAAGAGAAAACGTGAGAAAAGCAACCAAAAGCGGATGACTAAAGGAGCATTTAAACAAAAATATGTATTTTAAGGGATATAGTAACATAATGTATTAAAAGTTTATTCAAATCAATACTTTTTCAGTTTTTAAATACAAGCAAAACAGTTTATAACTATGTGATTACTCAACAGATATATGATATCAGAGGAAACATACACATACAGGAATTTGTAAGTACGTAATACACTCTTAAAAAACTTGGGTTATGTCTTTAACTCAATTCCTGGGCTATTCATGTTGGGACATATTTTTGGACTAATACTATTTTTTGGGGTTATGGTCCTTTCATTTCAACCCTTTTTTTTTAGTTAAAATAACCCAGAAAAAAAGTTAGTCCCTTTTTAACCTCAAAGTTAGGTTAAAAATATATCACAAAGATGTAACAAGATGGTCAAGTTAGACTTATTCCCAAATGAAACTTTTGGCTTTTCATTTTCTTCTTAATTAAATGCATTTTATGTTTCAGTTACCATTCTCTCTCTAAAACAGATTACTGTAAGCCACTTAGCATCTCTACTTTCAATACATTTTTTCTAACCTTTCTTTATGTATTGCAGTGTAGCCTCCTGACTACATTTTGTCCTCTCTCTCATCTTGCTCTTTATTTTATTTCTTTTTTACTTTATGCATCCCAAGAAGGTATGAGTGACTGGTGCAATTATTTATAAACACATTTATAAATTGTCAAGTATACAAAAAAAAAAAAAAAAAAGAGAGATTTATTTTAAAATGCCTGAAAGCACACTTTACTTTCAAAAAGGAAAGAAAAAAACTGGCAACCCACTGAGTTTTGCTGCCAGAGATGATGCACTCCTTCTGCTTCAACCTTTTAGGGATACTTGGATAAATGGCAAAATCAGAAAATAAATGAATAAATAAATAAATATAACAAATTCCATGGGGAATTAAAGTTCTATCAGAAACCTCAGACCACAGTTTTTTAATACAGCTCACATTATAGCTGTCACATTTCTCGGATGACAGCAGTTTTTTTTATTTATTTACCTTTTATAAGAAAGCTGTCATGAATCATCTGTGACAGTGTACTCATCTCCCCCAAGGCTCCGTATCTAATAAAATGCACCACATACCTGTGCTCAGCTACTTTTCCTAAAGCCAGTGGCCATTTACAAGTGCAAAATCATTCAAATGTACTTAAATGTTATTTTTTTCCTGTCCTAGTTTTCTTTTATACTTCTCCACATGTTTGATTCTAATGCATGCATATTTACTGTCAGTCCTAAGATTAATCAGCTTTAGTGTTATATAAATGCCCGCATGCTATTATCGAGCTGATGGGAAAAAAAAAAAAAAAAAAAAATTTGAAAAGCAGTTTAATGTTCATGCAGTTTAAATAGTAACTTGCACAGCCACACAATACTTTGTCAGCAAATCAAGGCTTATCCATGATTCTTTTTACTTTTTGGTCAAAAGGAACAAATCCTCGTGTTTAATTGAAACACTTAAAATCCTGCTGAGAAATTAACACTGCTCTATACCACAGCTTGTTATACTAAAAGTGCCTCCCTTCTGCATTGGATGCAAAGTATGATTTTCACATTTTATATCGTAAATTACAAACCTAAAAGGAGTCCCTAACAGAGCTGAGGAAGTGGACCATCTTTGAGAGATTTAAATATGAATTATCTTGCATTATTTTCCTTTTTTGTTCTTAGACGAGAGCTGTAACCCAGGATATATTAAAATCTTTTTGTAATTTTATATAGAAAACTGTACAAAAGAACAGAAGTGCACTTACATTCCATTGTCAAAACTTGACTTGACTATGGATTATTTCCAGTTTAAGCAATTATACCAAACAGAATGAAACCTCAAAATACTACAACATTTTTTTCTCCAAGGCCTTGATGGCCCTGCACCAACTTAAGAGTTAAAAAAAAGTAATCATGAATAAAAAATGTTTTTTTTTTAGGTTCAATACAAATCAAAAACATATATATATTCATGAAAAATAGTTGAATGAGATAGGAACGTGTTGTTGTAATACAATAATCACTGCAACTGACTTGCTAGCTAAAAGAAAAAAACATGTCAAATTGAACCTGCTGTTTCAAAGTGTTGAGCAATAAAACAAATATCAGCACAACATATGCATAATATATAATTTATATTAAAATCAACACTTTTTTTAATTTTTTATTTAAAAGAAGAAACAAAATGGTTCTAATTGATTTATAACCCAACAGTGTGTCAATGAGTAATAAAGCAGTAAAAAAGAAATTCCAATAAGGTACGTTCATGCACATATGATCGATGTCTCTGAGCGCAAAGACACAGCTCTGACTCGAGTAACAAAAAAAAAGTCTGTACAGACAAGTGGGACATAATTGCTACAATTTGAGCAGTGGAGTGCCTTCATGTTCAAAATGTTCATACATAACATGCCCACTTGCTCTCTTGCAGGTAAGTGTTAAAAGTTTTTAGCTCATACAGCTATGATAAAAATGACAACCCTGCAATAAGTTTAATTCATTTGTAGGTTTCAGTGCAGCCAGCACAGTAATTGAGAGTGAAAAAGGGGAGCTATAACCATTCTCCATGTCCCCCTGTCCACCTCATCACCTGCCATCTACGTAACTGTCCATCTACTGTCCCCATGGGAATCCATTCCATCACTACTTTTAATGGCTTTAGGCTTGTCCAGATAATGGATCTGAGGTTGGACTGTGATTTCCTAACATGTGTGGATGAGTGGCAGATTCTGTGCTAAACTTAAATGCATTTCTTCCAGTAATATCAGCTAATTAACTAACAAATATCAACTATTTTATCTATAAATATGAAAATTGCATTCATTTTAAATAGTTGGCACACTTTCCATCCATACTAGGGAAAGAGGGGAGATTGGATTTCACTTTGTTAATCAAAGACTAATTTGTTGACAAAACACAGACACGGTATTGGTTAAACTCGAGCCAAAAATCAATACTGAAACCACATAATGGAAAGGGACAGATCATGAATAGACCATTAAGGTAATATCAACTAAGTGCTTGATATCCTTTTCTTTTTCTATGGACATAACTTTATCCATTTCTAATCTTTCAACAGCTGACAATACCCTCCACTAATTTGAGTAGATTTTTTTCGTATAAGAACCTTTACAACACACTATTCTCTAAATGCTATATTATACAAACTCAGCAAAAGAAAAAAAATACAATTATCAAGTAGCTCATGAATGAATTTGACTAATTTTCGGAAAATTGGATGTCCATGTAGGTAAACAAGCAGTTCCTGCAAATCGAAACTCTTCACTAGTTTGCAAAATAGACATAGACATGACACTATATACAGTCATCAAAAGACACATGTGTCCTTGCATGATTAGGTACAAATACTGTATGGGTGGCTTTTATTTTGCTATTTGAAAAGTGGAATAGACAACACTGCAGCACTACAAGCTACACTATTAGTAGTTGGCAAAAGGTTAATGGATGAACTTGATGAGGAAAAAACATTTTAAAATCACCTTTCTAAGAAACACCACTTTTTCATTTTACAAAGTGAATCAATTTCTATCTTTTTATCACTGTTGTGAATAGTTCCCTGTGAAGTGGCACAAAATTAATTCTATAATTCACATTACTCATTCTGTAATTTTTCCTAAAACTGTTTACAAGCTCTTATCAGTATCCTCCCTCATCTACCAAGCATGAAAATGTTTGGTAGGCCTCCTGCTAATTTTCCAGAAACCCTACCTGATCTGCTGTTGATTACCTGGATCAGGTGTGTTTAGCCAATAAGGTGCTTCACCGGCAGGATGGAAAACATGTAGGACACCAGCCATCGAGGCCAGGATTTGAGGCACCCCTGTGCTGAAGTGTTCGCAGGACAAGAGCACATGGATGATGCCATCCTAAAAGCAAAGTGGATCGGTCTAATGTTCAGGTAGAACAAGGCTTGTTGCATCTGTTTTTTTGTTGTTGTTTTTTTTATAATACAGAAATGGAAACTACTTTGGAAGATTTTTATTTTTTTGGTGCGGTAGTGTGAGTTGATAGCTTTGTGGAGACACAAAATGATTAAGAGTAACTTACATCAGGAGGTAATGTAACTATAATGGTGTTTAAAGGTTTGTCAAGGCGGTTTTGTGACTCGTTGGGAATAGTGTGGAATAATGCAAGCACACTAAAAAATAAATCAGACTATGTGTCGAGAAACCTAATACCGTGTAAAAAGAGTGAATGTAAAAGAATCCCCGTATAACATCATCTCAATATTTTGTTTTGTGTGTTTGTGAACAGTGAAAACCTGACATCTTTGTGTGACTCATACTTAAATTCTAAAATTCAATTATTCACACCCTGGATAGTTAATAAGGTGAGGCTACAAAAACCTTCAACCTGTTTGACTTCTTCTCACAGTGCACTGCTACGAAATTTGACCTTGTGAGAATTATTAATTAATACTTCAAAAATCCACAGTATATGACAGAAAAAAATGAGTAGAATCTTGCAGGTCAGGTTTTCAAATAGTACTTCCAATTTTTTTCAATTGCAAGAAAGTTCTTTTGTTGTCATGATCTTGAAATCTGCCTGTTGTGCGTTTGATCTCCTGATCTGCACTTATGTAAAAACACCACATGTGGTGTTTTTTAGTCTGTTAAGAGAGGCTTGAAAACATGCAGTAGAAAAATTCAGTAGAAAATGTTTAAAAGAATAATATGTATATTAAAATGAAAAAAAAAAAAGTTTTGATCCAACCTCGATAAGGTCTCTCATACCGATCCTGTAAAGTGGCGAGGCATTTCAGTGTTCTCCTGAGGGATGCCAATGCTGAAATTAGCAACTTGGAAAGGGAGCCTGATAGGAAAGAATGGCCTCTCTGATCGACCTAGTGGCATTCTGTTGGCTTCTGTGCTCATCAAACCATGTTGTGCAGGGGACACCATGCGCAGGAGGTTGACATTCAACTTTGCAGTGGCTGCAGGTGATTATGGGCCGTGTGTGTGTGTGTGTGTGTGTGTGTGTGTGTATATATATATATAATATAATATATATAATAAAAAGAAAAAAAAAATAAGAAAATATATATATATATATATATATATATATACATATATATATATATTTTTTTTTTTTTTTTTTTTTTTTTGCCCCTCTCACCCTCGGCAGGTGGTTTCTCCTCCAAGCTTGGGTCCTCTACCAGAACACCAGGAGCTTGAGGTCCTCAGTATCTTAGCTGTTCCTAGCACTGCGCTTTTCTGGACTGAGAGGTCTGAGGTCTGTCCAGGTATCTGTTGCAGCCACTCCTCCAGCTTGGGGGTTACTGCCCCGAGTGCTCCAATTACCACAGGCACCACTGTCACCTTCACTTTCCATGCTTTCTCCAGTTCTTCTCTGAGTCCCTGGTATTACTCCAGTTTCTCATGTTCCTTCTTCCTGACGTTCCCATCGCTTGGCACTGCCAAGTTCAGTCAAGCGTTCCTCACACGAAATCGGAAGGCTGACACAACAGCTAGAGTTATACTGAAAGAGTGGTTCATGAAGTATGGAGTGCCAGAGCGCTTGCACTCAGACCAAAGGAGAAATTTTGAAAGCGCAGTGATTGCAGAACTCTGTCGCTTGTATGGGGTAAAGAAGACTTGCACCACACCCCATCACCCACAAGGAAACCCCCAGTGTGAGAGGTTCAACCGGACCTTACACGACCACTTGAGAACACTTCCTCCTGAGAAGAAACGCTGCTGGCCTGAACACTTAGCAGAACTTGTCTATGCTTACGATGTCACCCCTCCCTCGTCAACTGGTCATTCCCCATACTACATGTCAGGCTCGGAGGGCGTATCCAGTGAGTCAGAACCTGAGTTCCTGTTAATTGAACAGACCTATGAACCTGTCGGTCCAAGGTTAGAAGACTTGGACAGTCATCTAGAGAGCAACTACTGTAGTGAGACTGAAAATTAATCACTTCCTGATCTGGAAGGAGGCGACATTGAAGAATCCTCTCCTGACTCCGAACCAGTGGTGACAAGGTTCGCAAGAGTTCAAATGGCGAATTCCAGACAAGGCCAGTACCAGCGCCGTGGCGGGGGGTAGAGAAGCGAGATGTGGATAAGCCCATGCCGCCCCCGCGGGGTTACTGCCCCGAGTGCTCCAATTACCACTGGGACCACTGTCACCTTCACTTTCTAGGCTCTCTCCAGTTCTTCTCTGAGTCCCTGGTATTTCTTCAGTTTCTCATGTTCCTTCTTCCTAATGTTCCCATCGCTTGGCACTGCCACATCCACCACAGCCGCTTTCCTCTGTTCTTTAACCACCATTACAATGTCTGGTTGGTTCGCCATTACCATTCTATCAGTCTGAATCTGGAAGTCCCACAGGATCTTTGCCCTCTCATTTTCTAACATCTTCGGAGGTGTTTCCCATCTTGCCTTTGGGATTTCCAGTCCATATTGTGCACACATGTTCCTGTATATTATTCCAGCCACTTGATTGTGGCGCTCCATGTTTGCTTTCCCTGCCAGCATCTTACACCCTGCATTTATGTGCTGGATTGTTTCAGGCGCCTCTTTACACAGCCTACACCTTGGGTTTTGTCTGGTGTGGTAGATCTGAGCCTCTGTCGCTCTGGTGCTCAGGGCTTGTTCCTGAGCTGCCAGGATGAGTGCTTCAGTGCTGTCCTGTAAGCCAGCCCTTTCTAGCCATTGGTAGGATTTCTTGATATCAGCCACTTCAGTTATGGTCCAGTGGTACATCCCATGCTGGGGTTTGTCCTCCCATGAGGGTCTGTCCTCCAGCACTGTATCCTCTGCACTCCATTGCCTGAGATATTCCCTGAGCACACTCTCATTTGGGGCCTTGAGCTTGATGTACTCATGGATCTTGGATGTTTCATCCTAGATAGTGGCTTCTACGCTCACTAGTCCTCGGCCTCCTTCCTTGCGGCTAGCGTCCAGTCTCAGGGTGCTGGATTTGGGATGGAAGCCTCCCTGCATGGTGAGGAGCTTTCGTGTTCTAACATCCGTGGTCTGTATCTCTTCCTTTGGCCATCCTATTATTCCTGCAGGATATCTGATATATGGCAGTGCGTAGCTGTTTACTGCCCGGGTCTTGTTCTTGCCATTAAGCTGGCTTCTCAGGACTTGCCTCACCCTTTGGAAGTATTTGACTGTTGCAGCTTTCCTTGTTGCCTGCTCCAGGTTGCCATTTGCCTGCGGAATTCCAAGGTACTTGTAACTGTCCTCAATGTCTGCCTTGTTCCTTCTGGGAGTGAGACCCCTCCTGTGTGGACTACCTTGCATCTCTTTTTTCCAATCCGGCTACATTTCTCGAGCCCGAATGACATCCCAGTGTCAGTACTGTATATCCTGGTGATGTGGATCAAGGGAGTCAATGTCACGCTCTCTCTTATCATATGAATTGATGTCATCCATGTAGAGGAGGTGACTGATGTTGGCCTCATTTCTGAGTTGGTATCCATAGCCAGCCTTTTTGATTATTTGGCTGAGGGGGTACAGACCTATGCGGAACAGCTGTGGGGACAGAGCATCACCTTGGTATATCCCACATTTGATGGACACTTGTGCAAGTGGCTTCCCATTAGCTTCAAGGGTGGTTTTCCACAGCTTCATCGAATTTCCTATGAAGGCTCTTAGAGTCCTGTTGATGTTGTACAGCCCCAAGCATTCAGTGATCCATGTGTGTGGGATTGAGTCATAGGCTTTCTTGTAATCAATCCAGGGTGTGCACAGGTTGGTGTGTGGTGACTTGCAGTCTTGAGCGACTGTTCTGTCAACCCGGAGTTGGTGTTTGGCTCCTCTGGAGTCTTTACCAATGCCCTTCTGTGTGTTGCTCATGTATTGATCCATGTGTCTATTTATCTTGGTTGCGATGATGCCTGACATGAGCTTCCATGTTGTGGAGAGACAGGTTTTTGGCCAGTAGTTGGATAGGACTGCCCCCTTTGAGGGATCTTTCTGGATCAAGATTGTTCGCCCTTATGTCAGCCAATCGAGGTGACTATCTCTTAGCAGCTGGTTCATTTGTGCTGCCAGGCGCTCATGGAGTGCGGTGAGTTTCTTTAGCCAGTAGGCATGTATCATGTCAGGGCCCGGTGCTCCCCAGTTCTTCATACGTGAGACTCTTTCTTGGATATCTGCCACTGTGATGGTTACTGGATTCTGTTCAGGGAGGTTCCTATGTTCTTTTCTCCGAGTGACCAGCCACTTTGCATTGCTGTTATGTGCTGTCTCTTTCTCCCATATACTTTTCCATTACTGTTCAGTTTCTAGCCTTGGTGGATCTGATTGGCTGTTTTGACCCTGCCACTGAACAGCCTGTTTATCTGTCTGGCTTAATTTTCTCTTGTGTACCTCTTTAAGTGACTGTTCAAGGCTAGGAGCCTTTGTTTGGCAGTTTCCAGTGCTTCAGGTATGGGCATCTGGCTGTATCTCTTAGGTACTTCCTTTCTCATTGTACCTCTTTGAGCCTCTGTCAGCTTACTCACATCTCTCCGAGTTGCCTTGGTTTTGGCTTCTAATCGTTGCTTCCACATTGGGTATTGTTTTCTCCCATGGTTGCTCTTATAGCCAAGCATCTGAAGGATCACTGCTGCTGAAGTGTAAACCAGTTCATTGGTTTCTGTGATGGTTGTGGTAGGAATTGCCCTCAATGCTTCATTCACAGCTTCCAGGAGACTTTCAGGCAGTATATTACTTAACCTGTGTAGCTGGTGATGGGGTTGCCTAGTGTTCATTCTAGACATTATCTTGTCTTTCAGGTCAGTTGCTGCCTCGCTCAGCAAGGTTATGTTAGAATGCTTACATATTTATTTCTATATATATATATATCTCATTCTTTTATTTAGTTTAATTTTTTCCCAAGTTTAACATTTAAGTTCCTCCACTGATTAAACCTATTCGACTGCTTTAAATAAGTTATAATATTTTGCGCTGCGACAATCCATCCATCCATCCATCCATCCATCCATCCATCCATCCATCCATCCATCCATCCATCCATCCATCCATCCATCCATCCATCCATTTTCCTAACCCGCTGTACCCCTTCTGGGGTCGTGAGGTTGCCAGATCCTAAAATAAAAGTCCAAAATGAGTTTAAATTGAGTTGCAGTGCACTAGATCTGTGCCAAGTAGCCTCAGCTAAAGAAGATATGGCTTCCTCTTTGAAATGCTTATAAACTAGGACTGTTTTTAGCAGAGTCAATAACTTAAACATCCAGGAGCTAATTTCAACACATAACAAAGCCAGACGTCTGATGATACATGTTCAAATATAGATATCAAGGATTTCCAATGCTGCCCCTTACTTTAATTAATTTAAATGTAATTAAGCAACTATTGTGTATTTTTTCTCTTCAAAGTGTGTCTGGGTTATTATAGTTTTTTTTTTCAAGCAAGCATGGAGTAGAAAGCTTTAGTAACCGTTGGATGTAGATATTTGTTTCAGTGTTTGGGGAGACACCACAGGGGTCTTTTGACTCCACTGGTTCTTCATGTCAGTTTGGTTTAAAGCAGCAGAACTGCTGCACAGGCCTCTTTCTTCCTTTTCAAAGCTCATAACACTTTTGATTTTGTTCATTTGGTCCAAAAAACACACTTTCCAGATCACTGAAAATGGAATGTTTCCCCAGCTGCCCTTTTGTATGTGTTTTTATTTATTTTTTTACAGAAACATTCAAGGGTCAGTGTAGAGGAACAATACCAACAATCTCACATATTTCTGGCAAAAGATAACTCCAGTTCTTTTTAAAGTTGTAAAACTTTCTTAAATAATTGAGTAGATATTTGCCATTATAATGTGGTGAAAATGTATTCTACTTCACAATTGTGAACCAAAAAAGATAGCAGTCAATTATATATCTAGTGGTTATTTGAATAAAGAATAAAACAAATGTACTAAAAAAAAGCCCGTAACTGCTACCATCCATGACATTCATTTAGCCTTAATATTTTTTGTTCTACATTGGTGTCAGAAATAATTGCACATACTTGGAATTAAATAATTTCTTTTGGCGGTACAGAAATAAACTGAAACACTGACTTCAAAGTTTCTATAAGATACTATTTGCTTGTCCAGTATCTAATTAGAACAAGAAGTTCCTCTCTTGTGGCTTTATCATTTGAAAAACAACCTGGAGGCTTTGGTTGCTGGAAGCCACAATAATGTATTACCAAATGTTTGTTAGCCAATACTTCCATTAATTCTCATAGCGAAATTAACATCTCCCATGCTGACTTAAGCAGAAATGCACAGGGCTTTGCCACAATAAATGTGTGTTCTTTTTTGTCCTTATTCCCTGTGATTGAGAATTAAAACATAAGATATAAGCAGCAATTATATAAGTCACATGAACTTGTTTTATTATTTAGTGAGAAAGATGGGCAAACACAGATCAGAAAGAGGGGTAGCAGGTTCAGACTCTGACCTTGATTTTACACAGGCGAGAGGACAATAGCTCAGAGCTACCCCGTGGGCCAGCTTACAAACACAGAGAGGGTGTTATGCAAAGGCAATAGAGCATAGCCCTGTATTACAGCTTGGATTAGATAAGTGTGACACCTTAGTTGACTGACAGATTCAATTTGCCGAGCAGCATTGTGGACGAGACCCATCTCAAGAATGAGGGTAGGAAGCAGGTGAGGAGTGACTACATTTGTCACAACATTCAGGTAATACCCATTATTCATTACAACAGGTAAAAAGCCGCTGAAGGCCAAAAATCCATGAAGTGGAAATATAACCCAATTTTTGTCCCCTTGAGAGTATAGTTTAAACAATAACAGAGAATAATTCTATTGAGTGATTCAGACTCACTTCTGAACATATGATGGGGGGGTTAACTAATAGTAGACAGCAGATCAATTTAGCAGTTTAAAAACAAGATAACACATCGATTGAACTTTTATTTTAAATTGAAACTAAAAAAAGTACACTCTTCTACTGTTTTATTTTTGTTTGTTTTTAAGAGCCCTTTCAACAAATCTACATTAAAACAATAAAAGATGATGATTTATGTACACCTCTGTGCTCAAAGTGCTGAGAACTCTTGTAGTAGCAGTCTTCTGAGAGTCACGACAGCTCATAGGGTAAATGAGTAGAATGTCAGTATTTAGACCTTTTTAACTTAATATTTTTCCACTTAAAAAAATAGAATTTCAAGTTTGCAGTTTACCCATGTCCATGCCACTAGAGTACTGTTTCCTTGTCTCTGGTTATGAAGACAATAAAGCAGCATTTAAATAGACACAAGTAATTGGAATAAACGCTGATAAGAATAAAAATGCGTTATGTAAACACGCCACATGGAATCCTCTGACCCGATCAGACTCATTTATATCAATTCTTCCTTTGGTTATGCCATTTGTTGATCCGATCGTGGTGCATGTAAACAATTTCTTCCTAATGTGGGACATTTCTGTAATGCATGGCTTTTTTTAGTCATGCATAGACCGTGTGGTGTGCCAGTGGAGAATTTGGACGCAAACAGGACCTGCCGGCTGTTCCTCGCGAGCAACCCATGTCTCTGAGCAGAGCAGCCGGACTCGTTGCTTCGTATTTGCGAGCAGGGAAGGGCGCTTTGTTCCTGTGTGCCCTCCAGAGGAGGCTTCAGACCACAGTCCGTCTAGCTCCTTTGTGTGAACCAGCTGCCGGGACTCAGGAGTACCGAGACTCTCTCGAGAGATGGGTCTCCGAACAGCTTCAGAAAGGTGTGTAAGCTGGTGAAGGCAGCTATTGAATAAGAAAATGTGACTCCACGCAGTCCTGGGAAACCATGCAAGCAATCATATGAAATGTTTCTTTAATCGTGTCCAGACAAAATATAGGCTGATGTTGATTCAACCTACCGTAAATTCTGGGTTATAGAGCGCACCCGACTACAAGCCGCACCCACTGATATTCACGTGTTGAGCTACCTTCATACATACATAAGCCGCATCAGTGTACAACCCGCATGTAATCAGCAATGCGGCCAGCCTGCCACAGCATGTCCAGACTCCCAGTCTTAATACCGCTTTTAACCCCACTGTGGGAGGAGTTGGCATAGCGTCAGCTTGTGTATTTGTAGATACCCACATGTAACAAACAGGATGCACCTCACTCCTGTTCACAATTTCCTCAGTTATATTTTTTTTTTGTGTGTGTGTCTTTAGTTTTTTTTTACTTATTGACAATTGAGGTATCATACATAAAATTACAAACAGCTACCATATAATCTCAGTTATGATGAGGAAATTTACATCCGCGATCCCCCATTTCCCATGAGTCGTAGGGGCTTAAGGCGGGGCTATTTCCTGGGTCACCACACTGTTGTCAGTGTTTATAGAATGAACAAGGAGCAGCGGTGGTGGGAGGGGCGAACGTTAGAGCGGCTTTCCTTGCGGCAATTGGACTTAATACTGTACGTTTTATGGATGACGGGCAAAAGAGGATGCCTTGTTACGTGTGGAAGCCTTCAGACTGCCATCTGTCCCGCAGCTCTATGTGAACGAGCAGCAGGAGAACATCATCTCGTATCTTACGGAGCTGCTAATAAATGGGCTAGTGTCACTATGACTGAGGTAAATTCACTCCTGAGCATGCGCCGTTCTCTCTTACACACAGCTGACCGGCTTTTCCAAACCCGTTGGTGATGGTGGATTTTTTCATCTGCTTTTAATTGAAAGCTGCATCATATTGTAGTGGCGATCATGTGCACGTTGGGTCTAATGGCACCAAAGGATTCTGGGATGCGGCTGGGCATGGGTGTTTCTTTTTGTTGAACCATGACTGAAGTGTCTAAGGCCTGAAGTGAGGTCCATGCTATTTGGCTGCTTAGAGGTGTGTACAAAAATAAATGGCTTGTGACTTGGAGTTGGATTACACTTTCAACCCCCAGCTCCGAGATCAAAAGTACGATCAAGGCGGCTGATCATTTAAATCCACAAATTAGCCGCGTCACTGAATAAGCCGCAACGCTGTAGGCGCAGGAAAAAAGTAGTGGCTTATAATCCGGAATTTACGGTATTTACATATACCCAAGACATAATTTACAGTAATGCCACGGAATGTAAGTGCATCCAAGGCTAAATGTGGTTGGCACATATTAACCTAATCCTTCTTCTGGGTCCGTGTGGAAAATTATATCATTTAGAAAATTATGAGCGAACAGGCACTTAAAAATAATAATGACAATAAAAACAACCTTTATAAGGTCATATTGCACTATGCCTTAGTTTTGTTTGTTTACAACGGAAAACCTATTGTTTCCTCTACGGCCGTTTCCAATGTTTTAAATAGTTCTGCGCATGTCAAAATGATTTATTCTGATAGAAAGTGTGGCGTATGTAAACATTTGTTATAATTGGACAATGTACATAATTCAATCGTAGTCTGAGCTTTGATCCGATCAAAGACATTTTTTACATGTAAAACGCAACTAATGTTCTCTAATTTTCAAGCATAGCTTGTGTAATGTAGGCGACAGTGTATTTTTTCTATCACATTTTCCTGGGATATTTTAAAATAACATAATAAAATGTAAAATCTCTCAGCTCAATGCCGTGCTTCAATTAAGAAGTTACCTCTTTCTAATCATTGTATTGCTAGGGCATAAAGAGGGGGTTCCAGCCCAGTGGTACTACTGTCAATAATTTTTCTTCTGCTGAGCATTTGGAAGTAAAATATAGGACATACATTTTTCTGTGGCTTTGTTTGACAATTCCAGCCTTTAAATCTAGAAAGCCACAAAATAATCAACATCTGATGATGTATGGCAATTCTTACCCAATACAGGCAAGATAGATGATAAGAACTGTGATAAATGTCAATAAATGAGGGACTTTCATATTGTTTAAAGAGGTCAGTGCTGACAAGGAGACACAGATAAGATGAAATGAGGAGGTTTCATCCACAGTCGCTGCATCACAAGCTGCAGTACCTATATGCGGCAGTATTGAAAAGCTTCAAGTGCAAGGAAAACAACAAAAACCTCAAAGACAAGTTATTGTAGATTATATACCAGTGTGTTCCCGCAGAGCTACAAGGGATTGGGGGGAGGGCTGCTGCACCCCCAACTTTCCCCCAATTTTTAAGGCAATGTTAATATATCTGTTGACAAAGAAATATAAAAAAAACAATACAAACTTTAGACATTGCAAAAAAAAGCAACATTTTAAATGAAATCTTGACCCCTTAAATTATTTTTTACTGGATATCAATTATTTGCTAAAATATTTGTTTGATAACTCATTTTATCTTCACTTTTTGTAAATACTTTCTTTTTAAAGAAAAAAAAATTGCTAACATCAATATCCAACTTGATGTAAGTTACAGGTTTTACAATAAATTGGGAAAATGGCAGGTGCATTTGAGTAGAAGTCATTTAGTTTTAGAGGGGAAAAAAAGTTTAGATTACTGCTATTTTTGTTGCATCATCATTTTACTGAGAGATGTAGTCATTGCTTTGAAACAAGTCAAAATACAAATCTAGAAATGAAATAGTTGTTCCAACGGTCACTATCCCACTTTTAGAGTTAGATAAATTGGGCTGATGACGAGAACGCAGTGATCGTGACATGCACTCAACATTCAGCCATCTGTTTCAAATGTGTCTTAGACTTCGCAGTTCTGAGGATTATCCTGTTAGCTGGAGCTGGAGTTAAGCTCTGTGCAGTGTAAATAATTACTCATTTCACAGCATTACTGTTAAAATGTAAACAAGTCATCACACTGTGCACTAACATAGTTCTCAGTGTCAGTAGGTGTCCAGTCATTTGAAATAGCTCAGTAAATAAATAGTTACAAGAGTAATGAGTGTGCGTAGTGTTAGTTCTTTTAGCTTGATTTGGATTGCTTACAAAAAGAAAAATTACTGCACCCTGTGCTTCTTCCTCTAAAAAGTCTGGAAAAATATACCAGCTGAGTCCAGTCTTTTTCAGAGAGGGGAGGAGTTGATTATTGAAGTTTCAAATTAAGTCATCCATGAGTCGAATTGTATTCTGAACTATAAGCTTACATAAGATGCTACTATTTGGGTCAATAAAAGGGTCACTTGACAGAGAGTTCCCAACAGTCTAGGATATTTTCAAACAGAGAGGGCTGGTCCCAGATCACCAAGGTTACCAGATATGGTTAACGCCGTGGGGGAATCTACTGCAAAGAAAATAATTGGTACAGCCATCCTGCTTCTCATGTACATCAAAAATAAAACGTCTGCTGGATGCAACAGAAAGTATGAAATTTTGACTATTGATCTTTACAGAACTAAACAAAGCTGAGATGGCCTGTGGCATCAAATGTCTAGATGTAAGTGTCTCTCCATGAAGCCATATTTTCAAACTGTGACAAACCTGTGAAATGGAAAGAAGAATGAAAGAAGCACAAAATGGAGAAGGGCACTCATACAATCAAGGTTGCACAAAACGCATGGATACAATTCAGCTTATAAACAGCCCTGAAACATAATTTGGCAGAGCATGCAACGTGTATTTTTAATAAACAGCCTTTCTTTAAATACCCAAGGACAAATGTACTTTCAACACCTGACTTTTGTGTGAGACTGAATGTAACCCATGTGATGTAATTCTGGGTCAGACTAAAACAAGCGTCACGGCACGAGCAGACAAAGTCTTAATACAGCCATCTGTATCGTGCATCAATCTTGCGGAATGACATCCAGGACGTCTGTGAAGGAGACGTTTAATGCCTTGTCAAAACATTACCTCTGTGACTGTTCTCCCTAACTTTGACAGACTACCTTGTCAAGCTACGAAGCATTTTATGTCTCCCATCTGCCTTGTCCTGCTGACAGGCAGCTGAGTCAGACGGGCTGGACTGAAAATGGATACACAGCGCCATGTTTAAACCCACTTATCCACTGACCCATTTATCTGTTATTTGTCCACTCAGGTTGTGTGCTGCAAACGTTGTAAATGACATATGTATCCTATCAATGTGTTTATTTTCAACCTGTTGTGAACTGATGTAATGGCCAGGCCCTAAATCAAACCAAAGTTTAACAAAATGTTCTAAATCAATTAGGCTTTAAATGTAAATATACTTGGAGGGTGTGTGTGTGTGCATGTACTGTTAGACAGGTCAAAACAAATAAACAAGCATTTAGGAGGAGTTTTTTTTAAATTGGCACATTTCCCTGCCTGTATTGAAACTGTTTGACGGTTAGCCCCACCTTAAAATATCAGATAAACCGTTTGTCGTGAAACTGATTTGAAATAAAATGTGAGTGTCGCATATCAGTATTTCTGCTGGAGTACAAGAACAGCACGGTAAATTTAGGTAAGAATTTTGAGATGATATCAGACCTGAGGCAGAGTTGTGGAAGGAATCAGAGGGAAGTTCTCGTTTTATTTCTGAAAAAAGGAAGATGATTTTCAGTGCAGAAAGCTTGGCCCTCTATGGTAAGTATGAGATAATGCTTCAGGCACACGGGGAAGCTGAAGGACAGGAGCTCTCAAGACTGTCAACCTTAGCACACAGCCAGGCCCACTGGGATGATGAGCTAAAGCAGTCTCTCTCCTTGCTGTCCTCTGACTCTGATCCTCTCCTCATCCTACTCCACATTTTACTTCCCTGCCTCATTTCCTTATATGTTTTATCCTCCTCACTCACTCCTATCTCCTCTGCTCCTTTAGTTTTTTTTCCCTTCATAAGCCTTTCTTTGCCACCCCCGTATCCTCATCTTTGCGTATCTCTCCTGTCACCCCACCAGCAGCTTTGTGTTGTAGCTGCCAGGAAATGAGAAAGGCACTCAATTACTGTGCTCATTGAATCATTAATGTCAAGGTTGTGGCGTGTTCCGTTGCCCAGTAGGCAACAACCAACAGACAGTGTGCCTTGCAGCAAATCTTCTTCTGTATGTCCCAACGAGACAGACGCGGTTTGATATAGGTCTCGCTGATAACAAAGGTTTGGATGGAAATCATGGCAGACACAAAGATAAGAGCATTATTAATGATGGACCTGGCCGGCCCTGTATACACATCGATAGAATGGTTGGGACTCTTAACAGCAGCAACAAGAACATATCTGATGAGAGACCAGCCAGGCGAAGGGACTCATTACAATGTAACCTTGTAAAGATGTCTCTTCTGTGAACATGACAGAGCTTTTGTGCGACCTGAGGACATGGAAGAATATCTGTTGATCACATGTGGCTGTTAGTGTGCCAAAAGCTACTGCTTGGGCAGCAGAAGTTATCGAAGATTAAAATTTCACATGAAATATAAATATCAAAATGCATACTGTAAACCAGTGTGCAGTTTACCAATACCTGTTGTATAAAACCAAAAAGAAAATTGAGTCTATTCTGCCTGCATTTTTAAATGGATGTTTTAATTTTTTGATTTTAATTTGATTTTATTGATTTATTTCAAGCATTGTAGATAAAGCAATAAAGAATTTACACATATTTATCAAACTCATTACAGAAATAATGAAATGCATAGATTAAAAAGACAGAAAATAAAACAAAAATGTCACTTAAATCACATTTGCTTAATTAAATACAGTGATCATTAAATTAAGTATAAGTAGAGTTTGATTTATTGCTTGAAAAGGAGCGGGAAGAATCAAGTTTATATAATCCCACCCCTACTGAGTTCATTCATTTGATAGTTTTACAGTGTTTTAAATCCGGTTCTCATCAGATAGATTCTCTTGAAGTAACAAAATCCAATGCCTAGTAATGATTGATGATCTTCAAAAAACATTCATTCATGATTTCAGTAAACAGTAACGGTACCGATATGTAATAATAATTGATTATCATTAGAACACATGATAACATTAAACCAGAAATTATTGCTACACATTGCAGATCAAGTAAACAAAATTAATAGCTTATTGATTGTAATTTAAACATTTCAGTAATCATTATTGCACATGACAATGTAACACTCAGTGGTTGTAATTAAAAGAGCTTTGATTATTTCACCACAATCAAGTTCACACTTGTATTTGGAATTATTTAAACACCTGTTGATCCTTAAATCCTCTTATCTTCATATCCTGAAATAAGAGTTTCTTTATACATTTTCTTGAATATTTGAACATTTTTTGAGCTCATTACTTTAACCGTTCCAAAGTTAAGTGCCACACACGACACACAGAAACTTTTCTTTGTGGTTCTTATCAGTTTGATCTTGAAGTTCCTACATCCCCTCAGTCTGTAGCCTCCTTCATTTTCTAAGAACTGTTTTTGGATATTGAATGGTAACGATTTCCAACTGGCTCTGTATAAAAGTTGCGCAGTGCAAAAATCCACAAGGTCATGCACTTTTAAAAGTCTTGATTGATAAAATAGGTTGTATGATCAAGATATCCGGCTTTATGTACAATTCTGACGGTTCGTTTTTGAAGTAAAAAGAGAGGATTTAGTGAGCTCTTGTAATTATTCCACCAAATTTCTATACAGTAGGTGAAATATGGTAATATTAAGGAGCAGGACAATAAATATCTACCGTTGTATCCTAATATATATTTAGATTTATTTACGATTGAAATACTTTTTGAGACTTTAGTTTGTATGTGTCTGTGTGGCTTCCAACTTTGTTAGTCATCGATAAAAACCCCTAAGAATTTTATTTCTGAAACACTTTCGATTAAGACATTATTTATTTCAATTGAGAGCTCTATATTTGCGTTGTAGTTTGGGTGAAATTATATCTTCTCTGAAGATTACCACAATTTTCCCTGCTTGCTTACTGAACTGACTTTTACTGCAGTTAAAGAATACAAAGACCGGATCCAAAATCAGATTTCTCTGTACTTTGCCACAAATCTGTTGTTTACAGTAAATTAATGGTGCTCATGAAATATTAAAGAAGCAGGCAGACAATAAGTTAATGGTTTCATTAGCTAAAACAATTGAAAAAAGTTAGACTTTTGGGTCCCATTAACAGTTCCAGGTTTGGGCTCATTTTTACAAAGACTTTGCCTTGTTTGGCCAGTTAACAAAGCCCAGTGCAGATCAAAAAAGTGAAGCCTGATAAGCTTGACAGTGAGGATCTTGGTTCCTAAATAAATGGACTTGAGCGATTCACTTATGTGAATGCATATAAACGTTGCAAGGACGAAAATATGCTGAATAATAAACTTAATAAAATTGACTAAATGACGTCACGGTTGTTCTTTGTGGGTAACAAAGAAAAAACAAAAAACATAAAATAAAAGTTTGAAAATGTCTGTTGCACATATCTGGTGTAGTAAAGATGATGGTTTTTGTTGACATGATTGTGAAAATATTTCTTGTTCATGCTTTGTTCAATTTCCTGGCCAGATTGCCTTTACTGCCCCCAAGTGAATAGCTAGAGGAAATACAGGATTTTTTCAAGTAGTTTCGGTCCTTTTCCATCTTTGAGTCACTCATACAAAGATTGCTGTGTATAAAAACAAATCAGAAAAAATAAAGTGTGAAAATTATTAGCCTGTAATTGTTATTGGCCCATTCCAACTTTGTCCATGGGACTATGACCTTAAAGACTCTGTGACCAAAATCTCACTTAGCAATGATTAAAGCAATCATTAAAGAAGACTACTACCCAAAGCCAGAACTTTGCTGATATATTTGCAAGGATAAACACAGACATCTTTTTAAAACAAGGCAGAATCAAACAGGACATTGAAGTAGCATTATTCAAACTAATAAAGTCTTTGTCACTAAAATAAGACAAAATAAATCTGCATACAAACATTAATGAAAACCTCTTAAAATAAAAACTTTAACATATACTACAAAAAATCTAAAGAAGACTGAAATCAAGAGGTACATCATGCCAGATAAGACTTTTTTATAGTAATTAAAGTCACACTCCAACTATATTTTAATCCATTGTAAAATAAAAAAAATCTGTTGTTTTTTTAAGACATTTTCTGCAAATCATCATTCATCAGAAACTTGCCACTGAGTTGTGGATCGGACAGTTGCTGCGGAGGGTAACCACTGCTGATATCCCATCATTCCTTTCTTCACACTCTTTCCTATTGGCTTACAGCCTCTAAAAACCCCAAGCTAACTTTTGCGGTGCAAGAAAAATGGTGAGCGCTGGAGTTGTACAGTTTTGAGCCAGATGCCAGCTCGGACGAGGGAAACTTTAATAGATCTATTGGTCTGCAAGTTGGATGCATCAGAATGGAAAAAAAGCAGGTAGAATTTAGCCTGATTTTTCAAATTGCATTTTTGAATCTTCTTCAGATCCATCAATATTGAACCCTTGTGCTAACCAAGGCACTTTAACGTTGGGAGTTGGGTCATATAGACCCACTAGACAGTGTGCTGAACCTTTTTTCTTCAATGATTTGTGATCTTCACTGGTATCCATGGATTACATGAAATCTTTCCACCTTTATCCACCTTTGTCATGGTAGGGAGAACACGTCAATGTAAGGGTGGGGTCATCTAAGATAGCACAAGGGTTAAATAAATACTCAGAAATGCAGTTTTAGGCTGAAATTTTTCAGCCAATTACAAATTACTCCCCTACGCCTCTGGCTTCTCCCTACCCCTACATTTAGCCCTCCAAAGTTACTAACGTTACTAGCATATTCACACAATATTCGGCAGTCATCCCTGTTAGCGCACAGCTGCCAGCTTTCGGAAAATACATACCAACATCGGTTCTATAACTAAAGCAAAAAGTCATTAATTACATTTAAATGTAAACGTCTTTGCTTGAAGACACACCCACGAGGAGAAATGCATTTTCTTCTCGTGGCCAGCCCTAATTTGCTATGGCTCCCACTTAGAAAAATAGGTTTGGACAGCACTACAGCTTCAAACGCCCCTTCAAATGGGGCAATAAGGGAGAAGCCAGATGAGTAGAGGAGGAATTTGGATTTGTTGACTGCTTCTGTAGTCTCTGAAGCTCCAACTTTGTGAGAGCTTCTTGTAGTTGTTGTCAAAGTCTCATTGATGGCTAAAATGCATTTTGTCTTCAGTTCGGAGAAGACTGGACCCAGCTGCCAAATCATTCACTTTCAATTCACCCTGGTAGAGTCCTCACTGATAAGAGTGCACATGTTTGTGTGGTACTGTTGTCCAACAGTACTCAGCTTCATTCCACAAAAACACATTTGCTTAATAAAGATGCTCATTTGCTATTAAACACAGAATAAAACAACTGAGCTCATGTTTTCTTCACCAAAAATTGGCCCCTTACAAAGGCTGATGATTACAGTTATGATTGAAAAATTATTTATTATTTTGTCACATTCACAGGAGACAGCTGCTGTTTTGTTGAGGAGCAGAAAAGCCTCCTTAATATTACACTGACAATCTATCCAGATCTGCTGCCAAAATCCTGTTTGGAACCAGGACAGAACACATCATTACATCGTCACTCCCTCATATAACGAATTGCTTTTGACTTCCACTGCTTATTGGTGCTCTGTTCTCCGTCTGAGCCATATTTTTAAAAAGTCAACAGATGGTGAGCCTTTCTCCCTCTACTTTCCACCTTTCATGAATGGGGCTTTCTATTTTAAAAGTTTGTCCTTTTTTTTTTTTAAACAGATGTGTGTCATCAAAAGAAGAGCACACAAAAGCAAAGGCAAAATTGTCACGAAGGCCATATCTTTTTATAATCTGTTAACCTAAAGTTTTTGTTATTTCCTAATCTCCCAGCTGTCCCTTAGCAACAATCCCAAGTTAGACAAAAAAAAAAAATAAAAACACTAAGGTTTCAGGCATTGACTCTAGCCTTTTCATTTTCTCTTAGTGCAGTTCTTTGTATTTTGAATTTCATGTCCTTGTCTGTGGCCTTTCACAATGCTACATTTTGAAACTTTGCTTTATATTTCAGGCCTAGGGAGCAACATATTTCTACCTTTTAACTGCCTTTAGACCTTCTGAGAGCTGCACTGCATGTCTCTAGGAGTCTTGCTTCTCCGTCCTTGTACTAACCTTTGACCACCTGCAACTCCTCTGCCCTTGTCTTTTTATGGCATTGTATCCCCACAGCAAAGGCTGCGGAGCCAGAACTGAAATGTATCAAACCACGAGAACCCTTCTCTTCAGACAACCACTTACAGTAAGAATATTTTTTGAGATGAAACTATAGTTTTTGGCTTCACACTTCACTGTTCACTTTGTTGAAGCTAAGTGCCGCCTACAGACACTAACTTCTTACATGCTGCTCCTGGCATTGTCCCCTGCCAAATTATAATACTGCCGTTTATTTATGCAAGAACTGAGTTAAAATATTCAGCTTTTTTTTTATTTTTTTTGGTCAATGTTTTTTAGCTTATTTATTTATTAACATTGAACGAAACTAACTTTTAAATTTGAACTTCATTGTGTATAGGGTTAAATGTCTGAACTTTGATTTAATTTTCACAAGACCTTCATTGTGTCTTTATCAGCACTCATGTTGCACACTTAACATTGTGCAGGGGATGTTATCTTTAAGACAACTGACCTCACATTTGACACTAGAATAGAATAAATAAAATACTGAGGCACTGAGGCAGGTGCCACTTCCAGAAAATAGCTGAATGGCAGGAAGAGCAATGCCCATTCCACATAGGACAATATTTAATATGCTACAGCTTGCTTGCTGTTCCCCACTAAAGATAATAGCATTTATGAAATAAACTTTCACAAGTAAGATAAATATTGTCCTGATACTATTGAACTTCATTGTTTGCATGTGCATGTTAAAAAAACACTGAAATGCAACACAACTTCTAGATAGGAATTGAAAACCTGAAAAACTGTTGTTTGAATTTAAAACTCAACCTTCAGGAGTGTACACAAACTACCAGTGGACAATGTAAACTGGTCAAAGATATGGGGAATTATGTACTATGATTGATTTGAATGTGTATAGATAGTCAACTATTTGAAATGATTAATTATGCTGTTTTATGGTTTGTAATTCTTCCAGATATATAAATTCAGCAGATTAAATCAAACATTATTTTAGGAAAGTGTTAACATTTTGTGGTGGAGTTCTGGTTAGTTTCAGGAACGTCGTCAAGGCTGTAGGTCTGTGGATGGAAAACCATGTAGTTGCTAAATCTGATAGAAAATGTATTTTCTATTGTGATATTATGGTATTTTTACAAGGTCTTTAACTAATAAAGAAGAGACAAGTACACTACATGCTGCTTGAGGAGGAGAGTTGGAAAGTTGGAAATTTTAAGAGACAGTTGTTGGGTAAGAGTTATGTCTTTGGTCTGTTGGCTTGAGCCTTCTGAACTGCTTAGGGGAAACTGGGGAAAGTTGTAATAGCTTTTATGCTTCTGTTTCTAACTTAGAGGTCTTGTAACCAAGCGTGTCTTTAAACTTCCACACAGACTAGCTTCAAGTGTGTGGTGATAGAAAATACAGAGTTCGCCTCCACAACACAAACACAAAATACATGGCTAATGTTGCAACTGACCCCAAAGTCTGAATCGCTATAATGGAATGTTATCAAACAAAAATCATGACAGTGACTTAAACTGTTATAAACATTTTATTTCAACTTTAAAGAAAAATAGTTTTAACCCCACAGAATGCAATAGCTAAACAACATTTGTATGATACATTTTGAATAAAAATGCGTGCACTACCAATAGCAATCAAAAGTAATTTTTTAACTAAAAATGACTAAAAAAAAAAGCTAGCATTTTAAAGTCCTAAATAAAGGGCATGTGTGAGGGGACGGGGTTGTATGTTTCTAGTTTTTAGTACATTTTCTTTCTTTCTTGTTTATATTTATTTAGTTTCACTATTGAAGTGTACCAAACAGAAGATGAAAACATTTTCATTTTCCAAAGAATCTGTCTGTTGTGGTTCAATGTTGCAAGTTTTCACTTTTAGTTTTTTGGAGTTTTTAGGGAGATTTTGAGCTCTTATTCTCTTGTTTTCCTTGAGTATTTTGCATTTCACCTTCTGAGATCTCATATTTAACTTTGCTTTCAATGCCATCTTGACAGGCATATCAGTAAGTATAGCTGTTTGTCTTCTGTTTCTTCTTTTTAAGGTGTATTCCTGTTGATCTGCTTTTGGTGCAGGTCACACAACTGTTGGGCTAAAGCTTAGCTATGTCTGGTAGTCTTCAGCAGAGTTTGAGTGAGTGGATAAGAGTCTTGGCTGGCAGCCGAAGCAAAACTTTGGATGTTGTATGGTGCAGAACATTGTTCAATAGTTGGAGCAAAAGCCTGAATGGCAAATCGAGTACAAGCTGGGTTATGATTTTAAAACTGAATCTGGGTGATCTGTGAGTAGTGAAATGTGCAAGATCCCATTCTTCAAAGATGGTTATCTTAAACGGTCAAATTCCACAGCAGAGAGATCCAGCTTGCATATTCTTCGGTGTTGCTGTCTCGGGAAGTGAAGTCTTTTCTGCCACCTACTAGACCAGGGGGGGCCAACCCTGGTCCTCAAGAGCCTCAGCCCTGCCTGTTTTCCAGCTCTCCCTGGACTGCTTGATGCTGATATCCTAAATCAGGTGTGTTCAGTCACTCAGGATGTGAAATCACTTGAGTCAGCTAATCAACAGCAAGCTGGTGAGGGAGAGCTGGAAAACCGGCAGGGTTGAGGCTCTTGAGGACCAGGGTTGGCCCCCCCTGTACTAGAGGCATGAAAGGTAAACAAGTTATGAGCTTTGCGAGGAGCATCGTCATTGACAATGTTACACATTGTGAGGCTTTGGCTATTTTTAAAGTCTAGTGCTTTAGTTCCAAAAAGAGTAAATGTGTGAATACAACCATTTGGACTACTAAAGAAATAGTGGTAAGATGGATCCTTTTTTAGGATGAAAAGACACTGGTAAGGTGTGTCTATTTTTGAGGATAGGGTTGTTGATGGACCAAAAAGTAACAACTACTACAGTTTTCCACTCTTCCTGAAGCAACATGACATCCTTGGACCTTAGGAGTTTAGGAGACAAATTACTTCTCCTTGGGCTCATTCACTATCTCCACTGATGAGCCCATCCCCAATAGTGCAGTTGATGAACTTGATTACAGTGTTGTTACCACAGACATGCAGTCATGGGTGAAGAAAAGAAGCTCAAGACAAAGTTTTAAGGCATAAGGTTTTATACACATAGCTAATATGAAGACAAATTCTACAAAAATTAATTGCAAATTTTAATTTATATATAAATAACTTAATGGAAAACCTTTTTATTGCTCTGAACCTCTTGCTTTTTTAAGTCCACAGTTTCATAGCTGGATGGCCATATATTGTAATTACGATGAGTTATTATACCCACATTGTATTTAAAGCTTGATACAGTTTGTCCTGAGCAGTTATGTTCTTTATTTCCATGATTGACTGTGAACTTCAGCTCACTTTAATGCAGCACAGAATTGCCTTTGGCACCGGGGTTTTTAATGTGCCGTCAAAAATGTTGTGTTAACCTTAATAATCCATGACAATTACCTTTCATGTGGCTTTTAGGTCTTTTACATCCTATTATACATTACTGTTACAGCAGCTCACACATGCTGTCTTTTAGGTTATGGACTACAGGGGACTGATTTTCTTTAAGCTTTTGCTCTTTGTCCAATTAGTAACATGTCCATTAAATCAAAAGAAAACCATATGCACCTTTATTATTATGCGTGTGAATATACTAGTCCATAATCACTTTTAAAAACTTTATTTATTTTTATGTCATTTACAGTTATTCTGGTGTTGTGCACATAGGGACAGTTCATACTGAGCTAATGTGGAAAGAGGTGGTTTCCTCTATGATGAACTGCTTCAAAACTGATCCCATTACTTCCAGGCCTGTTGCTGGCAGCGGCTGTAAAAGACATAAAGTCTTGGTGCTTAATCCTGTTAGTGCTGCAAGTCTGACACTGCTTATTGGGTCTGCTGTAGTGCGTGAACATTTAGGACCTAGCTGTTTGCCCTCTCAATAATAAAATTATCGCTAGTCTCTCGCTGATATAGTTTTCTAACCATTAAAATAGCAAAATATAGTCAAACTGACACCCTAAGTTGACAAACAAATTGAGAAATAGTACATTAATTTGACAATACATTACTGTAATTAAGATGTTATACGTTTTGTATTGATCCAAATGGCTACAACATATTGGATGTTTTAACATTTCTGTTGAATCTCTCCTTGGTAGAGGGTGGATGCTAATGAGTGATGAAGCAAAGTTACTCAACAGTTGAAGATAGATTAGCTTGTCAGGCGGGGGGATCTGGGTACCTGCGGTGTGACCAGTCTTTGTAGGGAACGTGATCAAGGGACCATACCTAGACGAAAGCAGTGCTTTGCAGTTGCACCAGTGAAAAAAGGGCTGAGTGATTTTCCTGTGGCACTGAAGCTGGACTGCTGAACCAGCTTTTTCTCTATTAAAGCTTACTTTGCGAAAGAGTCAAAGCCAAAGTCAGTCACAACATCATTATATTCGTCACTGATTCACACCTATGATCCCGTGTTATAAGGGTGGGAGGAAACTGAACCCAAGTTAGTAAAAATGTTCAAATAACTGCAGTAGGAAAGAAATCTGATTTTGTACCTTTCAAATTAGTTACATATTTTTTCTTTGTATAAACCCATGGACACATATATAGATGTTGCAAATCCTACTTTAGCAAGCATTACTTAAAAAAATAAAAAAATAAACTAAACATTTCCCCAAACTCATGTGGGGTAAATATGTTTTATTGTTTTTATGATAAGCTGGTGACCAGTTTAGTCTGTTACCTCTGTGATGACTGAGATGGGCTCCTTTAGACATATCCTGATGCTGAATAACATGAATTGAGCTCAGAAAAAGTGAGTGACATTTTGACCAAGATCCTCTAGAAAATCTTGGGGCATTTATATTTTAATATTTTAGGAAGGAAACTTTTTTTTTCCAACTGTAATGCAATGACGCAAACGGAATAACCTAACATGAAGATCTTCATGTACAAAGCTATGAATCACCTAAATGATTTATTGACTTTTGACACACAAACAGTGCACAGACGACATGCAGAGTTAGCTTTGCCCACATTGTTTTTATGCAATGTATCATAAACTGTTTACAATTCATAAATGTCTTAATGCCACAGTACAAACCAGTAAAAGTCACAGAATAAAATCCCTCTCCACAAGTCGAGGCATGCAAGTATATTCACAGAAATGACTTGGGAGAAAAAATAAAATAATAAAATAAAGTAAAATTGATTTAAAAAGAAAAACTGTTCGATTTTTACTCATATGCCATAACATAAATTTATTTTTATCCTTTAAAAGGTAATAACATTTGGATAAGTGATGGTTCTGCAAAACACTCCCTTTTCTGAGAATATTGCTGTCTGCTATTACTAATGTGCCAAACACAAAATAAACATTTTGATTATATAAATATTCACAAAGTGAATGCTTCCAAAAACTGTGCCTACTGTATGTATCATGTTTGCATTCATTCCTAACTGTGTATTAAGCGTTCAAAAGACCACAATTATTGCCCTTTCCTCCATAACAAATTGTTGTAAAGGGTCTAACAACACAATCCGGCTAAAAATAATGATGCACTTTTAATTAGGCAATGTGTTGCTAATTCTTAACATGCATGACAAAATCTTTGTGGAGCAGACTGTGTTTTCTGTTCCGTTTCTTTTCATGTATCACAGACCGACAGGAAAAAAATGATGATGATCAACATATTGGATTCCAGTCAAGTGTCCTGCAGAAAGCAAACATCAGGTGACAGCTTGGATGCTACACTCACTTGACGATGACAAATTACATTTTTAATTGCCAAACTTTGCCAGGCTAAAAGCCTGGTGGAGGTTGTTTCAGAAACACAACTTCTGTTTTTTAAAGCACCTCTTTCTCAAGTGGGGAAAAAAACAAAAACACTAGTCCTAATCACAGGCTGCAGCATGGTCTTTTCTGACAAAAACTACTATAAAAACAAGAAGCAGAAACAAGAGTTTGCAAGTATCCCTTTTGTCAGTTAGGAGATACATGCTGAAGGTTTCTGTGTATACAAGTACAGCACTGCAAAGCACAAAGAACAAATAGAAAAGCAGCAAACAGGAAAACATTTGAGATTTACTTTTGATAGTGTAAAATTTAGATTTTCTTTTAGAAAAAAGGCTGCACAGTGGTTAGTGCTCTCATCTCACAAGGTGTAGGACTTGGTTCAAATCGTGGCTGGGTTCCTTCTGTGTGGAGTTTGCATGTTCATGGTGGGTTTTCTCCAGTCACTTCAGAGCACTGTTCAGGATGTACCTTGCCTTTGCCCAACAGTAGCTGGGTTGGCTCCAGCTGCCCTGTAACCCCGAAAGGTGTTCAGCAAGTTCGATAGATGGATGGATGGATAACTTTGGAGCGATTGATGATATTGTAAAGCTTAACTGTTAATAATTTGGCTATAAAGGGGTTGTACTGGAGTGCACACAGTCTGACCAATCACAGCTCAGTGGATCTCATAGGTCAAAACATTAGGCTTGACAAAAAAGGGACGTATAATTATCCTTTTGTATTTATGCTTAGAAATCTTTTAAAGTAATTTGTATTATCATTTTGCTTCCCATTGTAACACTTAGTTTATTAAGAAAAATAAGCCTGAACATTTAAAGAAAATAGCTAATTTAATAACAGTTAGAGCGGGGTCGCAACCCTGTGCCGCGAGCATGGCGCCCGCAGGCACTACTAACCACTTGGCGTACCCAATTTTTTTTTTTTTTTTTTTTTTTATTGAAGCAAATATTCAGCAAACAATCACGGCATGTCTGTCAATGACAACAATATCAATTCTGAGATAAAGGTAGACAAAAGAAAGAAACCCAAATATGTAAACAAATATAACTTAAAAAATAACCAAAAATGGGGTCTATTACAAAAAGTTTAAATAGATCAAATAAATTACACAATTTCTGGACATTCTTGATTCATGTAATGTAAAGATTTAGAATAGGTTGAGGTGGTTGGGTAATCCATTAATGTCAGGATTAATATTCCTGTCTGTTTTTATTCACATTTTTGTTTAAAAAGTTAAAATTAAGATAAAGTTTTAAAGGTTGAAAAGTTTAACTTTAGTGTGTTCAATAAATATTTATCTTGTCATGACTGCAACACAAAGTCTGTTTTGAATTTGAAACTCCCCTCTGCAACTTGAGTTTGACCCCACCCCTGTAATACGGTCTGAAGATAATTCATGCATGTTTTTGTGTGTAAAATGAGCAAATAAAAATAGAAGACGCACACAAAGGAAGTCCTCAAATTGTTTTTTTCCGTTTTTTCTTTTTTTTTTTTTTTTTTGAGGTAGGGAGGTTTAGTGGCGCCCTTCATACCACTTGGTGCCCATGAAATAGCCCTCGGTCACAAATCTGCATTTATTTAACTGAATGCATTTCAACTCTTTGTTTTTCCTGTGAGGGCTTAATAATATTGCCAACAAACCCAACATTTGTGGAGAACAACATGTGGATCCTTCCCACTCTTCGAACTTCATTTTACCATCAGAATTTTTGTAAATATAGCTTGATGTGCTCCTCTGCTTCTTTTAAGCAAACAGGCACAGAAATTACAGGAACATAAATACATTTCGTATTTGCTTTAGAGGATTTTCTTGTGACAATGTTAAGGTTTGAAAAGTACAGCAACACTAAAAACCCAGAGCAAAAACACTATAAAAAAAAGACCATTTGTTTCCTTGGTATTAGAAATATTCCATAGCAACCATACAGGGAGGAAGTAGGATTATTTTATGCTCACATCGTTCCAAAAGATATATATTTTAGCTTGAAATGTTTTAGTTTCTTTGCTCCTCAAAGTACTGTCCAGTAAAGTCCTAAACATCTGTGAAATGACTGCAAAAAAGGCAGTTATAAACCCCATAAGCAGTGGAAAGTTCCATGTGTGACACCCAGATCAGAAGTGGCATGAGGAACGGCCGGGACGATAAATGACTGAACTACCAACATTTTTGCAAAGTTAATGAGCTGGGATATTGAATCACCAAGCATGAAAGGACATGCGGAATATTGGCAGGAAGATTTACTCTAGTGTTCATGAATAATTTTAATTGTTGGTACAGTTTTGTCACATAGACAATTAAGATGGATGTCATGAGCCCAAATCCACTATATCTGCTTTATCTTACCTGGATGCAATACTTAAGAAAGTCATGTATCAGGGATTTTATCCGAGTAATTACTTTTGCAATACATAGTTCTATAGATGGAGTGTATAATTTTTAGATAAAACAATAAAGTGAAGAGTTTTCTTTATATGCACACTAAAGTGTTTTTTCCTCATTTTTTCCTCTCAAGTATTTAGTATCTTGGAAGCACTAATAGTATGATGATGGTCAGTGAGAACAAAGATAAATAGTTAGGTAAACACTATTTTAGTTGGTCTTGCTTTCCAATAAAACTCTTAATTCTCTCAAAAACCAAATTTAGAGATTAAAGAATACTGAAAACAAGTGTACAAACTAATGTGACTAAGTATATTAATGGTGAAATTAGAAGGAGAGAGAAATAAATAAGACTCTTTGGAGATTTCATTATTGTAGTTAGAGACATGTCTTAGCAAAGAATTTCACCTACTAACATTATGTATTATTTTTCAAATAATGTTCATTAAGAGGATATAATTAATAAAAAAAGTCAACAAGCAGATATAAAAAACATCATAGACTTAAAACTTATTTTAAGATGTTTTTATTTCAAATAAACAAGTGAATCTGATTTATTTGTGAACTAATTTGATATTGATTGAAATCATCAATCCAGCATATAAAGAGTCTGTGTCATGCTTGGCTAGGATGCGAACAGACCCAAGTGCTGAAACCCGGAAAGACAAACACTGGATGAGGAGTTAAGGGATTTAATTCAGAAGTCTATGGATCGATCAGTCGAGAGAGGCTGGCTGAGGAGCCGTCTCGAGACGTAAGGCGTAGTGAGAGGTGAGTTTCTTCGGGGGTTCCTTCGCTGGGCGTGATGTGGCTTGCGAGTCGCGATGTTGGGCGAACAGGCTTGACGTGGTTGCTGGAAGAAGTGCTGGAAGAAGTCTGAGTGTGATTGTGGCTTCGAATCTTGAGGACTCGAGGCAGAAGATCTAATGATTGAATCGGGTGGCACCAGAGGTGGCGTGATCCCATAGAGGGCAACGAACTGGCGATGAGTACTGAACTGGAGCCATCTTAAATACAAGTGCGTGTGATGAGGAGAATGCCGACAGCTGGATCCAATCTGCAGAGAAGGAAAGGGGAGGAGGGGAACCCTGGTGGCACCATTATAGAGTCATTCCAATGAGAACTGAAAAAATTGATGACAGCGTGTCACACACAAAAATAATCTTTGATAACTATTGGTAAAAAAAAAGTTACATTTTTTATAATATTCTGGATTTGTGCTCTGTGCAACAGGCATACAAGAATCAATTAAAAAAGCAGAAAAAAACACATCACTTAAGAATCTCAGAAGATCAATTTTTGTTTTGACAACTGTGTTTGTGGAAGCTTTGTGAGGTTAAAATTACCCATCTGAAGGCTTAAGATAAAACTTTGCAGCACTGGTCTGGGTTCACTTAAATAAATGGATTCCATTAAGACATGAAAGGTGTCAAGCAGACTTCTATAAATACATGAAAAAAATGTTACACCTGTGTTTACAAATCCCAACACTAGCAAATGTTGGATGTCTGAAGAGCTTATCTGCTGCATAGCCATAAATTATCTAAAACAACAATTTAAACAACAGTTTGGATTGCATATATGATTAGAAATTTCTAGTCTGTATTGATCATTAACAACTGATCATCGTTGACACTAATAAACAGCTAAAAAAAAAAGACAAGAGACAAACTCCCACCAACCACATTCTCTCTTCATGCCCATGCGGTCACAACTCAGAGTTATCAGTCCCATTGCTAGCACATTTTTTTGCAGAGTGATGCTCAGTGCTGCTTGACTTTCTCTTAGTTTTCCCTGTAACCCCAAATCCAGCAAAACATTTTATTTATCATAAAAAAACAAGCACCCAGATGTGCACCACCTGTGTGACCTTTAGCCAAGCATTCCACTGGTATGTGACACTACTTTATTTACAAGACCACATTCAAAGTTTTTTTAAATTGCTTGTCATTCTTATTTATTCTTATTACTTATTACTTATTTAATCGTTATTTTATGACCTGTACTTTTACTTCCACCTTGTATTATATTTATTCTTACGCAGTGCCACTTTTATGTACTTTTCAAACTGCAATTTTTTTCTTGTTTTTGGCTGCTGTGACAACCCAATTTCCCCCCGGGGATCAATAAAGTCCTATCTTATCTATCTTATCTTATTCAAATTGTTTGATTTAGAAAATAAAAAACTTGCTAAAATTACTAAACGTCTAGTTCCTGTTAACCAGTGTAATCATGAGTACTAGCACTTCTGGTTGAAAAAGAAAAAAATAAAACAAAACGACCTGTTTGACTTGTAGCCGGCTGTCACTGGACCCCATGGTGGAGCACCCAATAAGTAGATCTCCATAAAAACAGATTCCGTGTTAGTTTGTCTTAGACAGGTTCTGACTAGTTTGAAAATGGTTGAAATGTCTGGCAGCTGTAGTTGGTTCTTCAAAAAAAAAAAAAACACACAACTTTTTCTCCAAAAACATTTAAGTCTGAAAAATCGGCATCCCAGGGTGAAGGATCATTCTTGAATGTGGCTACGATGCTTTATTTCATTCTTTCTGAAGGTCTCCATTGCAGCGCTGAAGTAAACACATATTTCATCATTCATTGACACTTTGTCTGTGTTCTTTTAGAGCATTGTACATGTGACCTCTACCCATCAGCTGTTAAGTACAGCCAAACTTTTGCTCGATTTAGCTTCAGCATTTTTGCAGAAGCTTAATTTTAAATGTAAACTTAATCGTAATGGTCATACTCCCTTCTGATCTTTGCAGGAATTTTTGCTAAATGTTTTTATATATGAATTTCTTATATATTAATGTCAAAAGTGTCTTATTGTTTTGATTTGATTTGAAATGGTTTATTTCAAGCAATCAAATAGCAATATAATCATCAGTTATACATTCATACATTAACTAATCAAACTTAGGATAATTGACATATTAATAAATATTGCTTGAAGAGGAGTGGAAGAGGAAGCGAACTTATATAATCCGACCCGTTATAATATAACCATTTTATTACGTGATTTATCAATATCCGGTTCCTAGGTTTTATCAGACAGAATTAAGAATCATAAGGTATCAATAAAACGCAACAAGATGAATTACTTAAGTATTCGTCAAAAAATAACCCTTTTGAAATCAACATGCTTAAATGCAGCATCTGAAATATATGCAGATTATGTTACTTTTACATGCCAAAAGATAGTTACTTAAGTATTGATAGTTGTATTACATGAAACCATACTGCGTCCTGCTGTGTAACCGAACGGAAAAATGATGATTGTGAATACTGAATGTTTGTAATACTTTAGTTTGCATAAAGAACATGGGCGAGTCTGAAGAACAGTCAGTATGAGTTAGGTGATCTTGAATTCTGGGTCAAGGTTAATATCTATCATCAGACATGGTTTAAATAGCAGAGACCCCCCACACAAAAGGGTCTCATTCCTGCAAACCTCAACATGAAGCACCCTGTGAGCTTCCCACCCCAACATGACCTTGGTTTCAGTCAGACAACTCTTGCAGAATAATATTTATTTACAACATCTTTAGGTTGACATTCACAATTTGATTCACAACCGTTTTGGCATGAGCTCGTTCAATTCCTTGACACTTATTTTTCCATACACTTTTGGGTAACAACCCCCGTAACGGAGCCCACAGGTGGAAGCCGGGGAGGAGGGAGGGGGCAACGAATGAGCGCTGAAAGTAAGAGAATGAACAATGTTACCTGACTTAAATAGGGCGTAAGCAGGTGGGTTAATTAACTGACCGCCCTAGGGGTAACCTGCAATTCTGCCAGTGTCTGCCGAAAATCGTGTGCTCATTTAGTGAACGCTCTTGCAGGAATAATATTTATTACAACATCTTTTGGTTGACATTCACAATTGATTCACAACCGTTTGGCATAGGCTCGTTTAATTCCTTGACACACTTATTTTCCATACACTTTTGGGTAACAACCCCCCCAACACCAAGATGATCCAGAAGAAAATGTGAATGTGAATGTATAATCAGTGGGTAAATGAGATGAGGTGTGTTTTAGTGACATTCCATTTTCACTTCATTTCATTTCATTTCATTTCACTTTCCAGTATGACTGCTATGTGTTTACCCGGTACCATTGACCGTTTGGCCGCTCCCTTCGAGAACCACTCTACGAAGGGAACATTCTATCTGGTGTATCTGCTAATATTGTTTACCGGCACCATTGACCCGTTTGGCGCTCGCTTGAGAACCACTCTCTGAAGGAACGTTCTATCTAGTGTATCTGCTATGTGTTTACCGGCACCATTGACCGTTTGGCCGCTCCCTTCGAGAACCACTCTACGAAGGGAACATTCTAACTAGTGTATCTGCTATGTGTTTACCCGGCACATTGACCGTTTGGCGCTCCTTGAGAACCAACCACTCACGAAGGGAACATTCTGTCTAGTGTGTCTGCACTCATGTGTTTACGGCGCCATTGACCGTTTGGCGCAACCAAACCACTTTCTCTGAGACATTCTATCTAGTGCTCTGCTATGTGTTTGACTGTGACCGTTGCCGCTCCACCGAGAACCACTCTCTGAAGGAACATGCTATCTAGTGTATCTGCTATGTGTTTACCCGGCACCATTGACGTTTGGCCGCTCCTTGAGAACCACTCACGAAGGAACATTCCTCTAGTGAATCTGCTGTGTTTACCCGGCACCATTGACGGTGGGCGCTCCACTACACCAGTTTTATACTACCTGAAGGAAGGGAAGAATGAAGAGGGTAACGGAATTACCTTCGTTAATTTTTAACATAATGCAGTTAATCCTTCTCGTTACGCGGCTTCCACCTGACTTAACATATTCTTCATTTCAAACCAGACCTAATTTTTTCTTTCAACGTAATATTTCATCAGAATTTAACCTAACATATCTCTGAAAGCGGAGAAGGACCACCTATTCCATTGCTTTCGCCGGAAATGATGCTTTATGAAGAGCAGCAGCTGTAGCAGCGCGCCTATTCTCGAAGTGCAGAGATTGTAAGGTCTGTGGAAGACCGCCAAACAAGCAGAGCGTCTTTGCAGCACCAGATCAAGGACTGCGGGGTGGCGTCGATTCGCGGAAAGCGAGAAGAACGAACAGGAAGTGAGGTTCGTGAGCTCGGGATGCGATGTAGATAAAGACAAAGCATAATTAGTCTGGGCAAAGAATGTAGAAATAACGCCCAGAAAACGCTTAGTTTTAAGTTGCGTATAAATGGAATAACGGTGCTTTTAAAGAACAGTCCTGAGAAATTAGAAATTTAGTTGATTATTAAGTAAAGTCCCTTTATGGATTCATTGCATCTCCATCCGCCAGAATACAAATTCCAGTAAAAATTGATAGAGAAATATAGAACCTGCAAGAAATCTCAACGCAATTTAATGTACACTAATGTAAAGTGTAACCTTTAACAATTCCAGAGGACGCACCTTCAGAAGGTCATCGAGGAGCAGGTGATGGAAAGGGTAACCAAAGACCAAAAAATATTTGTAGATGAGGAAGATCATCATCCCAAGTAGCAATGGATCGCAGCACGGCCGGTTATGACATCAGTGGTCCTCAAATAGGTGGACAACGAAGCACAGACTATTGAAGTTTTAATTAGCCAGAATATCTGGATACTGCAAAAAAAACAAAAAAGAAGAACTTCCGATCCTGAGGATCGTGAGTTTAAGTATTTTAATAGACCCAGACATTTAACATTTGAGGCAGAGAATAGCGAGCCTCTAAAGGAGATGCCTCTAGCCGAGTGCCATCTGCTAAAACAGGGCAGAGAGAAGACTAATGGACACAAGATTTAACTCTTGAACTAAGTTTGAGAGAGTGTAAGTGATAATTTCTCAGGTCAGAGTTAAAATTGCCCATGGTGTTATTAAAGCACTGCCGAGTCAACCGATGACACATAAGATTATGTGTTTCTCACATGAAAACAGCCTCAATATAATCTCCATGGCTGAATTATCTCATAAATTGTACCTTACAAAAATATAATAAGCCGTCTCATCTAACTACACGATCCTTACACACCATTAGAGCTGTGAATTCCAGGCAGCGGACAAACACAAACCACTCTTCCTAAATCTTTCCCCCCAAAACCAGAAGGTGCAGCCTCAGAGAAGAACAAGTGGAGACCTGGAGTGACAGTCATTACCATAACAAACCACTCCAAGCATAGAGAGGAAAGATCGAGCATAAAACACAAAATCCAGAAGACTGGAACATATGGCCCATGATCGAGCTACCCAGAACAAGAACACAAGATGACCAGATTAGCGTGGGAACAAAGCACAACGCAAATTTCAGGTGGCCCAATCATTGACAAATCATATTCAACCAAAGATGAATAAGTATTACACTGCACAAAGCTTAGAAGATGACATAATCGGGAGGCGGCAAGCATCAATAAACCATCCAAGAGACATAGAAAAATAAAACCGGATGGGTGGAGGACCGCCACAGTATGAACAGCGATGGAAATACATTTTCCACTGAGATTCAAAAAATTAGGATGGGGGAAATTTGGCGCAGAAATCATCAGCTAACTTCGCCAAAATGAAGGGACCCGTCAGCCTATAAATATCCATTGCGGGGCTTCTGATAATAGTTGATGTATATCAGGCTGTGACAGCTGAAGATGAAAGCCGACAAACTATGATCGGCGTAACTGAATACCGAGACACTGAGAGGCAGAACAGTGATAACATCGGCGATAACAGTCATCCTCAGCCTTATATCCCGATACGGAGAAAATGGGTGGAGAACACCATGGAGCAGGTGAAAACTTTTATACTAATCCTGAAGCGCGGAAACCAGGCCACTGATGCCCAAAATGAACTGCGGCGTTAACATGGTCCAGATCAAACGTCAACCTGAACACTTCCTGGGGGCCCACCCTCGGTGGCGACTTTAAACGATGCCCCGGAAGAATCCATCACATAGCCCCCCACAAACCTCCAAGCCAAGCCAGAAATAACAAATTAACTTTGTCCGGCCGGCTTGAGGCGCGGCCAGACTGACACACACTCACCAGTGCGGCCCGGCGCAAGTCCCTGTGAATCCAGGGCAAGGACCCACTGGGGTACACAAGCGTAAAGCAAAAACAAAACAGGCATTAGCAGAACCATTTGGAAGGCAGTAGGGGGCAGCGACGAGGATGGCAGTGAATAAAATGAGCCATAGACACTGCATAAGAGAGACCAGTCATAGGAAAAATGTCCTGAGCAGTAGGTCAAGATACGCGATTCACATTCTGACCAACCAGCAGCTATAACACGAAGAAAATAAACAGAAGAACCGCCATAATAATAAAGCCAGCATCGAATTAAAGATAATTAAGATTTTACACTCAGCTCCCAAACAAAACAGCCACAAAAAAAATGCTAAAATCACAACAAATTCAGCCAGCATGAAAACCTGTCAGAGCGAGGACCGCCAGCCTCCACAACCACAGAAAAGACCCGACCTGAAAGCGACAACCGGAGCGCGCAGAACTACGTCGCGAAAAGGAATCAGAAGTGCATCAGATGGACCATGAGACAAATGCAATTCCCAGATCCTTAGGGGCGTGGCGTCACCAGTAAACAGAAATGTACGCGCGGCTTAGAAAACTACACGGAAAAGGACTCATGAAGCTCACCGTGGAATTATGGGGTGACCACGACGAGCGAGAAGACCCGGACCACGCTCCTGATGTCGGGAACGGACATCCCGAACATTGCGAGCTTACACCCCTGCATATACGCGACCCGGCGGCGGAAGAAACTGGCGCCCGTGGCGCCGTCCTAATACGCCGATCGCCCATGGAAACAGGCGACGAAAAGCCCACATCAGAAAAATGGGATCATCCATCCGGGGCGGAGAACACAGCAAAGGCGAAAGATGGAAGACCGGGCTCGGAGGCCGGCAAGAATGGCGTGAAAGTAGAGAGAATGAACAATCGTGCACCTGACAAATGGGATGACTAAGCAGGTGGGTTAATTAACTGACCCGCCCTGGGGGAGTAACCTGCAATTCTGCCGAGTGTCTGCCCGAAATGCGATAAATCGCTGTTTCATCCATATTTCATGAGACAGAATGGCAAATAGAGAAGGGTATGCAATTCCTCCAGTAATTACTCAGCAGAAGTGAGGCCCTTTTGACCTCTGGTCATTCTGACCATAATTGATTCTTGAGTGAATTTCACTTGAAAATTTAATGAGAGATTTGCTCAATCAAGGAAAGGTGTTTGGTGAAAAAAATAAAATGTAAAAGATAACATTATGTTTAAGTGAGCATGATTGATGTTGCAGAGTCTGTCTTAGTGTTTAAAATGAAAATATGTTTGATCTCTGCTCTGCATAACAATGTGTTGTCTTTTTGAAAGGAAGAAAAAGCCATACAAAATAATGCTAGTTGATTTTTTCTACAAGTGAAGCAGCTGAATGGAGGAGTGGGAGAGATGTGCAAGGTCTTTGCAAAGCTAAAGTTGTCAACAGGGATTAAGAAAATGGTAGAAAAGAAAATAGATATTAGAGCCTTAGCCTGATGCTTTAGGAGAAGGATTTCAATTTTAATCCATCATGCAGAGGACCCCACAAAATAATCACCACTGGCAGGCCTAAATCAGCTCTCTAAAGGTTTGTTTTATTATTAAAAAAAAACTAAGAAATTACCTAATCATTTTAAAGACAAAAGTAAATATGATGATCACACCGAATGAAGTGGTACTGACAAGGCAACAGATATCAACTATTAGAATCAGTGTAGGTAAGGTACATGCTTTTCTCTGATAGATATTTCTGGGACTGTAGAGGAAAACAAAAACTAAACAGGGTGACTGACTTCTCAAAGTAGTGCCACCAGAAATTTAGGTCACTGTTTCACTGAAGACCATATCCCCATATCCTTATAGGTTCCAGTGTTTAAATAATCCCGGGGGGGTGATGTGAAGACTCTTTGTCTGTTATGGTAAATTTGTAAATCATACTTACATAGCATTTTACTACCTTCTTAGAAGATCCAAAAGTGATTTAAAGTCACAGTCCATTCACTCAGCACACAGACATTCACACACTGATGGCGGCTCAGCCACCTTGTAACGGCACTAACCTATAACCACCAGAAGCAATGTGGGATTCAGTGTCTCGCCCAAGGACACTTTGGTACATGGACAGGCAAGGCGGGTACCAAACCTGTGATCTTTCGATCAGAGGTTTGGCTGCTCTACCTCTCCACCACAGCCAACCGTGGTAACAACAGATCTGACTCAAAAGGTAAATATGTATTCTAGTCCCACCTTATGGTGAAACAAGCAGTGCAGATGGGCTTCCCTTTGAGAGACAGGCTTTGGTTTCCTCAAAGATTTTTGAGCATGTTCAATTCTTCCCATCAAAAGAAAAGTCGCTTAGACCAGTGTTTTTCAATCAGTGTGCCGTGGGAGATGGCCAGGTGTTCCGTGAAAAACTGTTTAGAAAAAAACATTTACCATGGCCAGGATATCAGCTCTGTGTTCATCCAAAAAGGCCCTGATAAAACACTGAGTAGTTAGGATATGAAAGATAATAAAATAGTATTTTTCTTTGTTTTTATTTTATTCTATTAAAGACATTTAGAAAGAATGGCAGTACCTTTGATTTAACCGATTGCTGTTTTTGAAAAGTCCCATCCTTGAACTCTCTCCACCAATCATTCTTGGAGGTTTAAGCAATACGTCATCAGTCTGACTTGGTTAACATCCTCACTTCCTGGTACTCACATGATTCAAAGTTTCTCAGTTATTTCCATCATAAATAGCAACACAAGATCGTGATAAGCGGTGTTTCTTCCCACTGGATCCCTTTGTCAGACAGTGTAAGAAGTGCATAAGAAAAACAAAACTTAAAGACGTGAGTCTGTCCAGCTTCAGTATCACTGTTAGCATGGATTAAAGTTGCCGTGATCTTTTGCTGCGCTGCTGTTTACTGTCATGAAGCAAAACAAACGCTAACATGGAACAGACAAATTCCATTTCACTCTAAGCACTTCTTTTTAAACATGTCTTCATTTTTTTCAAAAGTAATAAGAAACAGTATTCTGGTTTAAGTAACCAACAGAGATATTGAAAAGAATTTATTCAATCAAAAAACTTTTTTTTTTGTTTTAGGGTCCATATTTTTATTTAGGCAAAAGAAAAACTTGAATAAAGATGAACATGAATATAATGTTGGCCTTTTTTTGTAAAATGTATCAAATGTATCAATCAGTGTGTCATTATATAATTGTTATAAATATCAATTGTATGAATAAATCACTATTTAGAAAAATCTATTATTGTTTTTGTGTGTTTTTTCTCTTCTCTTTTTGTGACGTTACATAAAATTTCATTGTAATAAACTGGGTAAATTTTCAACCAATTTAGTTGAAAATTATGATTGACAACATAACTTTTAGGAAAAAACAGCTGAGAATTCAAACTTATTGTGCCTCAGTTATTACAATAAAATGCATGTGAGATTATTGAAAAACTGTTCATCAATAAAGACTACAGAGTTTCTCATTTTTTACATTTTTGGTTGTTGGTGTACCTTGGGATTTTTGTCAAGGAAAAAGTGTACGTCGGCTAAGAAAAGAATAAAAAACAATGGTTTGGACATACTGATTTAATCTTTTTTGGACACCTTGAAGGACTTGTAAAGTACCACATAAATAAAGTGTCATTCATTTATTTGTTTATTCATTAAGTTGTGGTGTTTCTGACTTTGCCAGACTTGCCTTTTTGATTACTTGGTGATGTCTTGAGATAGTCTCAAAAAACCTGAAATTGTTAGAGAGATGGTTTGGGGGACTTTTACTGGTATTGATGTCCCAGACATAGTTCAAGTTTTTTCTTTTAAATGAGGGGATGGATTGATGTTTCAAACCTAAATATTAAGAACCATAAACCAAAAACTGTTGTGTTTCCAAAGTGTTTCTTACTTTTTACCTTTTTGCTTTGAAATAATCACCCCCTTAAATAAATAAAAGAGTCAGGAAAAAGTAATTTTCATGCATGGATATTTAGGGATTTCTTTGAATACTTTCACAGTTGCTTGATTCTTTTCAGAGAGTTTTTGTTATTGAGATAACACTCATCGCCACGGTGAGTCTCTTGGTAAGGGCAGCATCTGACTGGGAAGAAAAGAATAAGGATGTGAGAATCACAGTCAGCACTAATCTTCATTTTGGGGGTGCAGGTGTCATTTGTTACCATCTGATGCAGAACACCTGGATTACATTAGGGAAGCATGACGTGCCTAGTTGTGCCCTGCAGAGACTGTACCAAAAGGCTCACTACTTTGATTTGTTATGTTAGCTAACAGTAAGATGCTTGTCTACTCAATTCTTCTACCCATAACTGCATGTTGTTCAGGGTAACATGGGGATTTAGTCAATTCTACTTGTCATAAAGTAGAATTAAGGTATGTATTTATGACAAACAAGTTTGATATGTTGTGTCATAGTCCAAGTTAAAAATTGAGTTTGAAAGCATGAATCTATTTTATTAAAAATAATTCAATAATATATTTAAAATGATGTTCTTGAATTATAGCCAACTCATATTTAGTCAAGTGTATTTGATCAAAAAAAAAAAAAAAAGTTATCCAAGACTGCATGACTATTAGAAACTGTTTTTGTTTTCGTTCAAATAGTCAGGAAAATGATTCCATCGGTTCAATCAGATGCGTCACTCAAGTTAAACTTTTTTGTATAATAGATCAAGCTAAGAAGTGGCTAATTCTTCTAGAGCGCTGTAGCAGATATGGACAATTACAAGTAAATGGGAAGCCTTCAAACAAAAAGACAAAATGACACATTTATTGGGAGGGCAATCACAGCAAAATACATCCAATAGATGAGGCCATTTCTGGCAGATCACTTTGGTTCACATGGGAAGAATTGGCTTTATCCACTGCTTATCTGATCAAAGCCGTAATCCAGTAATGCTCCTCAGAGAAATAACTAAAAAGTTTGTTAACCTCACAAACAGACAGACTCACTAGAGAGCTAGCTTTGAGCTCTCAACCTGCAGTTGACAACCAGAGTCGGCAATCCAACCTCGTGAGGAGCAGAGAAGCACTTCCTGTTAGTCTAGAGCTTTTCAGCCTGAAGGCTTGGAAGAAGAACTTGGTGGGCCCTTTGCCAAACAGAATTACATGGGTGAGATTAGGCTGGATATTCTGGGAGTCAAAGAAACAGCTGGAAACCAAAAAGCACTTTAAAGGGAGATGACTCTTCTGCCGACAACAGGAGAAAGTTGTAGAGCAGAGTCTACCTCTAGCCATTGGTTTAGTTTCCCAGTCTGTCATTTGGATTGGAAGACCAAACCTTAAGATCAGCTATTAGTCAGTCTGAGCTTCCCGCAAAACTCAACCCAGAATCAAGCCCTATCAGATACAATGTTCTTAGGCATTCAATAAAGTCTGTAGAAACGTGGATCAGCAGATTCACTATTTTTTTTGCCCAAAAGAAACTTTGAAAGGTTCCAAAACAGTGCTTCCACCAGAGGCAGGTAAAACTGGAACAGTCAACAGAAATGTGACACCATGGTAATTTAGGGATGTTCATTTACATCAATAAAGCAAAGGGCAGACTGATAGCTTTCCTTTGTTTAACTCAGGACAGTCAGTCACATTGTCCTTGTCATCTCACCTTCATCTTGCACAGAAGCATTATAGAACCGCTGTTTCCAAATGGAGTGACAAGTAAGGCAAAAAGACTAAATGCCAGTCATGGATAATCAGCAGCACACAGCTTATTTGGTGTACATTCTGGTGAAGCCCAAATGACTCAAAGAGCCTTGATTACTACTTTAATAATGTCTGTCTAGCAGGTAAAATTAAACAAAGATCTTAAAGTCTGTCAGTCATTATGATAGCAAAAAAGGCCATCAGGTTCTTTGATCTTCAATATAGATATGTAAGAAAGACATGGAAAAAAAGTTAAATCTTGTGAAATTAAGCTTAACAGACAACAATAGGGTGACTGAAGGTTCTGTTTATTTTAGGATCCATCAATACTGGAAAAGGTTATTGAGCCCTCTATTGTTGATGGAACATTAAAAAAAAAAGTTCACTGCCACACATCTAGGTGTGGGAAATTTGCTCTCCGCATTTGACCCATCCCCTGGGGGAGCGGTGAGCTTGGGAGGCAGTTAAGGGCCTTGCCCAAGGGCCCTCACTGGGTGAAGTTAATTGCTCGCCATTGATATGGTAATTGCCCCAGTACCATTGTTCATTCTTTAATTCCCCTCCTGGATTCCTGCATGGTAGTCTTTCACCTTACCAACCGAGCTACCCAGCTGCTGAGATAGAACTACATTTTATTACAGTGGAAGACTTGAAATTCAGGTCATTTTTTCAAAGTCACATTTAAAAATAAATAAAAAAAAATAAGTTTGGTAAAATATCGGGATGCATATCGTATCTCCAGACTCTTGCCAATGCACACCCCTACTAATTCATAGTTCCACCTTCCTGTCAGACAAATTGAGATTTGTGCTCTCTATAAAAAATTAGTAGAGTGGATGATAAAATGTCAACTGCAGAAAATTGTTTATTTTAAAACTTATTTTCAATTTTTCCTAAGGTGTGGTCCTGGACGTATAAGTGTGAATGACATGGGTATCAACTGCTGTAAGAAAGTGCTTTTCCCCCAAAAAGGTCATTAAAAAAGTCAAAGTCATTAAGTTCTGTCAGTTCTCCTCCCCCTCCCAGCTCTGCTCTGCTCCTGACTCAACCAGCTGTGACTATTCACCTCATCAAGACTGTGCTCTACTTAAGGAGACCCAGCTCCAGCATTCATCGCCAGTTTGTTGCCCCTGATGGTGCACAGTCTATCCTTAGACCCATGTCTGGCCCCTTAGTCTTGTACATAGCTAATTCTTGTGTTTTCTCTGCCTCAGGACTTCATGCCACGTGAGTCACCTGAGTCAGATGCGTCCATGAGCAGCTGCTAAATTCCTGAATCTCCCGAGGGAACCAACCTCGTCCTGGGCTTCAGCCACGCCACAAATCCCAAGCTTGCCAAGATCCTCAGCCACGCCACAAATCCCGAGCTCGCCAAGATCTCCAGCCACGCCATGAATCCAAACTACATCAGAACCTCAAGCCTCGCGACGATCGTTAACTTCACCAGAACCTTTAGCCACGCCAAAACTCCCAACCACATGGATCAAAATAAATCTAATTACTTATCTTGCACCTTACCTGTGTCCTCCTTCTGGGTTTCAGCATCTGGGTCTGTCTCGTCTTCGGATCGTGGCAATCTCCCCCTTTTTTCTATGAATACAAGCAATGTAACAGGTTGAGGTATTATGGGAAAATGTCTGACACAAATGGGGAAAAAGTATCCTCAATTCTACAAGGTCGTTAAAAAAGGAAAACATAAATCAATTGTTCCAAAGGTTCTATTGAATATAAGGGCAAGGGCAGGCACAGATCTACAATCAAAAGGCATAAAATTTAGAGTCCAGAACATGGCAGGAGCATGAATGAAACCCAGTGCATGAGCCTCACACGAAGGGAAGGTCCTCCGACAGAAATCTGCTGGGAGAACCATACTAAAGGAAAACAACCTGGTTGGAGCAAGTTGATTATCCAAGGAGTGCTGCAGGCAGTGAGGGAGGTGGGATCATGGCAGGAAACCTCAGACTGTGGTAAACAAAACAGGCCAGAGGAGGCCAAGGGGGCTTGAAACTTTAGTTTCTACAGTGCTGCCAGGAAAAAACAAATTCCTGGACTTTTCACAATGCTCAAAAAGTGTGTTTTTAAATTAAAGAATGGGAGTTTGTTCCTGTACCCCACTCTAGAGTAAGAGACAGAAACATTCCTGTTGCTAAGCGTAAATACCATACCGGGATTTTTAAAGTCAAACATTTCATAAAGTCCTTTTTTTAATTGATATGCTCAACCACATCCTCAACTCTCCTGCTCATCTCACAACTGCTTACTTACTTTGACATTTCGCACTCTTAAAAGTGTAATAAACAAGCTTTTGAACAACATTAAATTTAATGCAGTGGAGCATTCTTACATACTTTCTTTCAAGAGCATTTTACTTTAAGACTTTGCTTATATTTCGACTTGCTTGATGTAGTTCTTCATTTTTAAAGTTTTCACTTTCAATAAATTCTCTACAGACATTTTTGTGCATGTTCCCACTGTTAACAGCCTTTTGTGATCAAGGTGAAACAGAAATGACAAAGTAGTGTGGACAGTGAAACTTTATGCTTTTAACTAAAATGTATTTTTCTGACATTAGTCTCTTGAGAGCGTGGATGTGCTTGTTTTCCCCGCAGAGCAACCAGTATCGGGTTCCATTAATGTCACTGTGATTCCTAAACCACTAACTCCTTCTTTGCCTATTTACTCTGGAGTTGTGTAAAACAGTCTCCTGCCATTGTCCCAGAATTTATGAGAGTTTTTTTGTTTTTTGAAAATCAACCCCTTATATTTTGGACATGTCACTTTTTACTGAAATGTAAATAAAGGTATGATTGTGTGTTTTTTCACTATGTCTCTTGTCTTATCTTTCTACCCTCTGGGGATTTCAGTGTCATTTCTGATCAAGAAGAAACTTGCTGAGTAATGTAGATTGAATTCAGGTTGACATCATATTAGTAAAAACAATACAGAAGATAAGGAATCAGAGACTGAAACAATAGTGTCCAACTGCTTTTTATGATGCATGTGGTTTTAGTAATGCTAGTTTTTATGTAGTTGGCCCTGGCCTGGGTGGCGGGGCAGTGGGCGAGCGGCGGTTTGTTCCCTGCCGGTTCCGTGTGGCGTTGGGGTTCGGCTGCGCGCTGCTGCGTTGGGGTCTTGGGGTGGGGATGGCTGGGCACTCTCACTCCTTCTCACGTTCCACCATCCATTTTAACATAAACCTCACCTGAGCACAGGTGTTAGCTCACCTTTGCACTAACGGTTTGCATGATTGAATGGCTGAAATATATTCCTCTAGTTTGTTTAGACAAGTATGCGTGTGAACACTATCTGTTTTGTGTACATGTCGACAGGTGGACATTTTTGTAGCTAGCAGGTGTGTTTATAACATTTGAGTGTGTGTGTGGACAGGCCCCCCCCCTTTTTGTACTACATTTGATCCTTACCATAATGATTTACAACCAGTAAACTTGTTGCTTTATGCTGCTTCATGGTCTTATCCCCCTTCCCCTCCTATTATCACCTCCTACCCCCTCTCTCTAACATCCCTCTCTCTTCTTCCTCTTTCCTTTTCCGTCGGGTCCAACACCAAAAGATTTTCAAACATGATTGAAATGAATAAAGTTTGGCCTCAATTACAAAGGGTTTATTCAGACATACCTTTGGTTGTGTTAAGATTAATAACCCCCCTCTTGTTAAAGTAAATAATCCCAACACAAGGAGCCTCAGCTCTCATCTGTCTGCCCAGCTGTTGGTTCAGGGACAGAGTTAAAAAAATAAAAAAAAAAAAGGAAGAACGCCTGATCGGAAGAAAAATCGATCATGCGCGCCGTTGAATACTCTGCCCGATCAGGCGCGTTCGTATCAGAATTTTCTTTCGATCGAGATGGAAGTGGGTTATACGATCGTTTATTCGATCGTGGAACCAGCAAGCAGTCCCCTACATCGTGTGTCACCATTGTTCTGAGTTCGTCATGCATAGGCGATTGGCTCTGCGGGCGCCCGTGGCGCTGCTCGCTCTCGTCCGCTGGCTCTCCTCTTTCACCTGAAGAGATGCAGGGAAGAGGCGCTTACGCCCGCTCCTCAGTCCTGGCACCCGGTGAACAGAGAGCTGGATTAATAATTTTGTGTCAGAGGGAGGTCGCTGTTCACGTGTGCGTTTTGTTATGTATTGGGTGATCCGGGCTGCGAGCCGCGCCCGCAGCTCTGGAGTTAGCGACTGCAGGACTCAGGAGGAACGTGTTCGAACGAAACCGGACCGTTAAAGCTCACAGAGTGGCTTTGGGCGGTTTGTTAACTTTTCCAGAGCAGAAATAAATGTCGCGTGGTGTCCGCATTGGACTTGTGTTTTCAGTTGTCACGACAAAATAAAGGCTGATGTTATTTCCATACATTTATGTGCAGCTAAGATGCCAGATTGCTGCGTTTCTTTTGCGGTCCTGGATTTTTATGTCATCAAGGCTAACGTTGTTAGCCCGTGTTGCCCTGTCCTCAGCCTTCCAGCTCTGTTTCATTCATAAAACAGCACTGATCACACGGATTAAATATAACGATGAGCGAACAGGCGCTTCATAATATTCATGACATTAATAAAAGCACGTTTGGAAGATCGTCTCGTATTCCGAACTTCAGCACATGCTGTCTGTCTGTGGCAGTGGTTTGTTTACAGCGAGGACCTAGTTCGCATCGGTCGATTTACACTGCATGCCCAGATGATTCATTCGAGCGAAAGTTTGTGAGCCATGAAACGTTTGTTCTAATCAGAAAAAGGTTTTTTGTGCCCATGTGCACAGGTGAATTTTAACCCGACCATTGATCCGATCAAGATATTCTGCCCATGCCAACATGACTGCTTTGCAAGACCCTGGATGTTCACGGTGAGGACCTCCTGACGATCCAGGAGCAGCTCCCGCTGTCTTGCTGGTGTTTAGCAGCAGGTGGTTTCCACCAGCCCACAGAGTCGTGCTGCTCCTGCCCCCGATACACAGCCCACAATGGCACTGTCTGAGAGCTTCTGCAGATGACAGTGGTGGGAGTTGGTGAAGTCCGATGTACGGATGAACAGGAATGGGAAACACAGTCCTCCGCCCGTGCTGCAGACCACCACATCAGACACACAGGGTCACAGCGTTGCCAGAGCCTGTCCTGGCTACTGTTGGGCAAAGGCGGGCTACACCTTGGACAGGTTGGCAGTCTTTCTGAGCCTATATCAGGGTGTCAAACTCATTTTGATTTGAACATACATTTAACCCCGTCTGATCTCAAGTGGGCCGGACCAGTAACATAAGGGCAAAATAAGAGCTTTGTTTAGTTTTTTACTCGGTTGGAAAAAATGCCTCAACCAGCATAGAAGCCTAATCACTTGGGGCCAATTGATCTCAAATAAAATTAATTTCAATTAAAGAAAAGTTGGTCTATTCAAATTGAATGAATATTTTACATCTGACACTGAAGCAATCCAGAAACTTTTCTTTATGGTATGTCTCTTAGTGGTGCTGAATGTCATATTCTTTGAGCACTGCGATGTTGATGACATACAAAGCATTTGGGTTTTGCATTCAGCTTAGTGAAAGAAAGAGAAAACTCTGTCCATTTTTACTGAAGCTCTTCACTCCACTTCACGTTTGACAACATTTTGGTCATTAGGGTGTCGTATGATCATCCTTATAACAGATAACAGCGGTAAGGCTCATGGGAACCAAGGTGCATCCTCCCCAGACGCAGAGCTGTTATGTTTCGCTTTTGACATGTGCAGAGATATTCTGTTTCAGCTGTTTTTCCTTTCCTTTCCTCCCCTAGTGGCGGTGCATTTGGTTATTTCTTTAAAAATCATAACTCTCCACAGGAATGGACTAGAAACTTGCTTTTCTTTTTAATCATCTTTATGATTTTTACTCTTCATGTGTGGGCCGGGTAAACCACCTGGCGGGCCGGATAAGGCCGCGGGCCGTATGTTTGACACCCCTGGCCTATATAAACATGAAAATAATATTTTCAAAATATATCCATAGCATTTGCATCTTGAAAAAGGTTGCAGATAATTGACATGACCTTTTTTGATACAAGGATATGCAACAATAACCTGCGAGATGTCCTAATGAAAAACAAACTTCAGGTGTGATAGTTGCGTAAAACCCTTTCCCAATCCACAAAAACGAATGAGTTCTCATGTTGTTACGTAACAAAGGGGGGACAGCCCCTTCCAGGAAGAGTTTGCACTTCCAGCACCACCCCCATGCTAACACGCGCTACAGTTTCTCCATGAAGCTAGCGGTGATCGGCAAAATGCTTTTATTTTATATCCACGATATGCACAATAATCTTTGCAAATGTTTGGATGTTGTTTGTTTTCATGCACAAAACGCAGACACGCTGCAGAGCGCCTATAGGTTGACATCAAGAAATGGGCGGCACCCACAAGGAGTGAAAGGTGGAGCCTCACAGATTCAGTCGTCCCACTTCTGGTGAAAATGAAGTTGTGAAAATAACACATATTTAAAAAAGATATATGTTCTTTAGTGTGCCAAAGGTAATATATTATTAGTATCCCGTGGAAAAAATGAAAGATAGTATTATGTAGGCTTTTTAAAACAAAACATAGCTAAACAAAACTACATGCATAAAGAGAACACAAAAACAGACATATTTAAATACAGTAAGTGCAAAAAGCTCCTACAGTTGGAAACTCTTAGATTAACTTAAAAAACTCAAAAAATAATTGTACACTAGTGCTCATTGACCTCAAAGCTTTTTATTCTCACTTGTGCCTGATGGTTTCAACTGCTTTAAATGCCTAAAACCTTTAGGATAATTTGGAGAAAAGTGTTTCAGACTCATATTGATCTTTTTATCAGGTGGTCTTATATGCTTTATCCTATTATAGAACATTATGAAAGGCTTTCATAATTTAAGGAAACATTTTGGAACCATAAGTAGTGCTTAAGTATAATCCCTCATACATTTTATGTACACTCCTTAGTTCTGTCCACAATATCGTTCTTTTCATGCCCTCATTCCATTTTATAATAATACTCTCACTCTCAGAATTACTATCAGCTTATACCTGCCTGAGTCTCCTGGTACCCATCATGCTCACTCTCTGGAGTCATGTGGTTACACCTCGTCTTTAATTAAAAGATTACAATCACAATAAAGAATACCATTATTCAGAACATTCTCTATTCGACATTGCTTCAGCTAGGTGCAGTTTCCATGTTAACCCCCTTACATAACCAGTTCTATTTTAATTGTTTCAGACAGAGCAGAATATTTTAGAAGAACTCTGATGAGTCTTAACCAGTCTAAAAATTCAATTTATCTTTACTCAAAAGCATTAAGGCTAAGGTTCAGGAATATTTCTGGGAATGTAAATACAATATATTTTAATTGTTGTTTTTAATACAATAAAGTGCCAGGAAGTCTATAATAAGCAGCAAATAGTAGATAAGTTATTACAAAGAATACAACTAAATTAAAAACAAACAAAATAAATAAATAAATAAATAATGCAGTATAAATCAGTGAAAAATACTTTTTATGCCTTTTTTTATGAAATCCCAACGTTAATTGATATTTAGATCTGTATTCAAGTGAGGTTATGCTGTTATAAATTTTTAATTTTATCAGCAGTAAAAATACATGTGACAAAAATGTCTTAATTGATTCATAATGCTTTGGAGCCTCAAATGTAAAGGTCCTTCTCCAATGCTATTTAAAATTCTGAGTTTAAAATGTGATCATTTTGGTAAAGAAAAAAGGAAAGTACTTGTGTAAACACACAACTTGTTTGTTATACAAAACTTGATTTCCCATAGACTTCCTTGGTTAATCATGCATGTTTCCATCATCATGAAGATGAAAAAAAATGAAGGTGTTTAGAAAATAAAAGAAATAGCACTGTCAAGTAGGAAAATACAAGCAAAAAATTCAAAAACAGCGCAGGAATGTATGTCTTTTTTTATTGGAAAATTCAAATTTTCACAACAAACAAATGGTCTATTATGTGATGGCAGTTGTTTCTGCAGAAAACGTGGGGCATTCAAAGCTGCATTCATTATGCAGATCAGTCGTTCTTGCAGGGCATTTGTAGTGTAAGGAGCCACTTACAGCTATTGATGCTGTTTTAAGCTTGCTTAAATATATTTTAAGAGAGAGACATACACATGACTTTTAAAATAAATATCTCAAACATGTTTTATGCATTAAAGAGAAATATGTTAATCAATTTTGAGGATTTAAAAGCACTGTAGACAAATCTTTATAAAAATGAAACACATACGTAGTTGGCTTTGTTTGACTTTAGTTTTTATTTCTTGGTTCTTGTCATGTTCTGTTTTCATGCATTGTGTGTTTTCTGTGGTCACCTCACACCAGGTTCAAGTTGTTAATTATCCACAGCGGTCTTGATTTAGGTTAATGATCTTCATTGTATTTAGGTGTCTGGTTTTCTGGTCATTGTTTTTTGTGTCACACTTTTCATTTCACCCTGTGGTTCAGTTTATTTATGTTGAAGTTTGTTTTTTGAAATGGTTAGTAGGGATGGGAATAGAAGCCGCATGAACCTTTCCTAGGGGTTCAGGTAATTGTGTCGGAAAAATAAACCAACCAGGGCTTTGAAACCACACAGAACAGCGGCATCTGGTGGCGGACTGGACGTATGTTTCATCTAAACACTTTGTAACTCTTCAATGTGGAAATGATAATGAAAAAACGTAAAACAAAACAATGAAGTTAATGATAATTTAAAAAAACAACATGCGTTGTGTTTTCTGAAGATGCTTATTTTAACCAACACACATCACATGAAGAAAATAAACGCAAAGCAAATAAAAAAAATTTGTAAAACATTGGTCTTGAACACAGGATCTCTTAATGCAGACGCTATGATTATTCCACCAAGCTATCTCGATTACTACAATGACACCTTGCAATCATATATTGTTGGAAGTATTTTTCTCATAAATAACGTTCATAGTGCATTGTTTTATTAAGAGAAACCCATTTGAAAAGATCCTGAGCCACAGAACGTTTTTTACCAGGAACTATGGAAAGTGCAATGGACTGATGCTGATTCCACTACAGAGGAAACAATAGAAATTGTCTGGAAACTTTCGGGATTCATTTGTGCTATTTACAGAGAATAGCGCGCCCACCTGTTAAAACACAAGTGACATCTGAACCGTGGTTTGACCAAACGAAGCATTTGGTGCTTCATACGTCATCATCAACCACGTGATCGGGGCTAGTTGACACGCTTGAAACGTGTGCCGAACCACTATGTTTCATGAAGGTGAAACAAGCGCCAGATCATCCATGTCAAACGGGCCACCCCTAATGTTTAGTTTCCTGCTATTAAGCCAATTATTCTGTATTTTTGTCCTACATCTTGACAAATTTAGCCTCTTAAACAGCAAACCTGGGTATTTTACATAGCAAAATGATTTTCACAAAAATTTCGAAGACAAAAAACAAAACATTTAAAAATTAAAATAATAGTGAGTAATAGGTTTTTGTTTTTGTAGTGCTGGAGAATCCAATATGAATCAATTTCTGTCGAAATGGTTCAGGTTGTGTGAAGCATTTGATACATTAAAATTAGTGATATCTGTTGGCCAGACTTCAACAATGCATCTGCACCAAACAAAAAAGGCTAGTGGATTGTGAAAGAGGAGTCATGTTTACCTCTAAAACGTCAAAAAATCTTAAAAATGACAATTTATGCGTAGAATATTGAAAAGCGAATACTGTTTCCTTTATCAAGATATGTTTAAAAAATAAATAAATTAGATGTTTTAATAAGAATTGGAACAGTGAAATGCTTGTGCAACTAGTAAAAAACTAAAGTTTTGAACATAGGTTTCACATACTTTTATTTAGGAAAAGGATAATCTCAGCAGGATTCACTACACACTAATTAAACATTCACTTCTAAACTAATATGTATCTGTGCAGAATGTGTTTGTAGCCTATATTTATATACAGTAAACCCCTTGTTTTTCGCGGGGGTTACGTTCCAGAAAAGAACCCAGTGATAGGCAGAAATCATGATAGAAACCTCTATTTTTAACAGATTATTATACAGTAAATACTCTATTATACATTGAAAAGAAAGAACAGAAGCATTTAGGCTCAGCACTGTTTCACAAATCAAAGTACTTTAGAAACGTTTTTTCAACAAATAACTTCTGTACTTTACTGTCAAATAATAATTTTAATCATCGATGTGAACAGAAGGCTTCAATCACTTGGCGAGTGCTTGCCCCGACCGAGAGTAATTAAAGTAAACGGGAGAAAATTTAAAGTGATCATGAAAAAAATACAAAAGTACAAACCGGACAAATAACGTGACTCAGGTGTATTTCAATGCTCTTCAGTCTGAGAAGCTGCAGTGTTTTCTCCTTCTCAAGCCCGCGTTGCAGCTGTGTGTGTTTGTTCGGGAGAAGAACATAGTGATTGACAGTTGGTGTTGCTCTTTTTCTGTGGTTTAAGCTTGAAATTGCAGATCATTTGCATGTACTTAATTTGGAAAGCGCTGATTTGCGTGCAGTGTACATATTAAGCTGCAACATTATTGCTGGTAGGGAAGAAGCGGAGTGACTTTTGTAATCAGAATGCAGAACACAATGCGATGCAAATCCGTGAAGTAGCGAAACCGTGAAAAGTAAACCGCGTTATAGCAAGGGATCACTGTATAAGAATGTTAGGTTTGTAAATCAGTGTTTGATTGCAGGCTGAGGCTGCACGGTGGTGCAGTGGTTAGAGCCCTTGCCTCACGGCAAGAAGGCCTCTGGTTCAAGTCCCAGCTGGGGGACCTGAAAGAGAACACCAATGGGGGACCTTTCTGTGTGGAGTTTCCATATTCTCCCTGTGCATGTGTGGGGTTTCTCCTGGGACTCCGGCTTCCTCCCACCATCTAAAAACATGCTTCATTGGTTAATCTAAATTGTCCCTATGTGTGAATGTGAGAGTGCTCGGGTGTGTGATTGTGGACACACTACCCTGCGACAGACTGGCGACTTTGCCCACAAGTGGCCGGGATAGGCTCCAGCAGCCCCCGTGACCCCAAAAGGGACAAAACGGAATAAGATGAATGAAATGAATAAATGTTTGATTGCAAATGCCAGTATTAAATGCTCACTCAACTCACCTTTATCTTAGTCTCTATTTATAAAGCAATGTGACAATAGCACCAGTACAAGAAAAAGTCTCCTCCTCACTTAAACTCACAATGTGTTATGCTACTTTGTGTTATGTGTTATGCAACTTTGTAGGAACTGACATATTGATAACCCTGCCTGATGTCAAAACTGGTACAAATTGTCAGTGCACAATGTAAAGAAGCTTCATTCACATGCAATAATGAACCGAGGACGCGGCCCATTATCAGTAATACTTCCACTTTGAAAGATCAAAAGGAACAACACAAAGTTTGAGTACGCTCAAGTGCAACATCTCTAGATTTGTTTGTTTAATGAACATGTACAGTTAAATGCAAAGCAAGTACATTTAGAAGTAAAAGTGCAGTTGAAAACTAACGAAGAGAGGAGCTGCATCAGTGTCAGCAGCATCATGATGATATATGTATTACAGCTAGACATGAACTTCTAGCTCTAATCAAAATTTTCTACATCGAATTTCTGGGCCAATTAAAATGTTGAGTCTCGAAATCAAAAACACTGAAATATTTAAGATCGAAAATAAAATTTAGGGGCATAAAAGTTATATGTTTGAAAATCAAGAATTTAGAAAAAATTCTGAAAGAAAATTCAAAGGTTTAAAAATTTCAGAAAGAAAATTGAAGGGTTTAAAAAATTAGAATCTGATGCAACAGAAAAACATCCATACAGATGCCAGCTCAGATGAGGAAAACTAAGATGTTAATTGATCTTTTTGCCTGCAAGTAGATGCATCAGAATGGAGCGGAGCAGGGAGTGTGTGCCTTACTGAATGTAATTTGTAACAACTACAAGCCTTCTCAAACAACAGTATTGTTTTAGACTAAGCCTCATGCACTATGAGTAAAGTAAAAAAATACTGAGAAAAACAGGTTTAATCTTAATTTTCTTTATAGATGTGTCCCTTAAGAAAATTACAGCAAAAACATGGTAAAACACAGATAAAAGAGAAACAATGTGATCCTGCAACAGTTGATGCTCTTCCTCTAACAATAATGGAAGGTTTGTGAAAGCCTCTCCAATCAATTTCCGTGTGTCTTTTGAACTGGGCCAAGAGACTGACAGGTGAATTAGAGTTGCATCTGTGTCACTGAGGAAAAGTGAACCAAATAGAAAACCTCTTAATGCAGCCGTGGATCTATATTACGACCTTCACCTTTTGTTATAAACGGAAAGAATGAGACTGAGCGCAAGCTACTGAAATGAGCTCCCTCAGAAGGACCTGGCTTACCCTTACGGTTTGGGAGAAGAACTCATTTATCTAGAAATAGCCCAGAAAGGAGTTGCTTGAGGTGAGGTCAGTTAGGTGGTTTAAACATCTGGTGAGGATGCCTTCCAGATGCTTTGCAGTCAAAGTGGACATGTCCTGTGGGAACAGACCTCAGGGTAAAATCAGAACTTGCTGAAAATATAGTTTCTTCCTGAGCTTGGGAAAGGCTGTATAACCCTTTAAATGATAGCAAATATGGCTGAGATTGACACAGTGGGGTGTTTCTTCTGTTCTGTTTCCTGACTGTCTCTGTGATTTGCAGGTCGGCTGTCGCTCCTCCTGGATGGCCCCTCCTTTCCTGCCTGGTCTTCTCTGTGGAGGAGTGCACAGCTGCCTGCACTGCAATCATGCTTATTTAAGTTGATGCTACTCAGTCCTCCCAGTGTCGGTCACGTCCTGTTAAAGTCAGTGGTTTCCTACTCAGCCGACACTGAGGTCTGTTTTTATCCCTTAGCCTTTTCTGAGCTTAGTTGTTCCTTTTGCCTTTTGCAGTTTTCCCTCTCTTGAGGAGCTTTTCGTGTTTTTGTGATCCCACATTGTGGCGCTTTCTGTTAGCATTAAATTGCCTCCTAAGCGCATTCCTGAGTCTCAGCCTGATTTCCATCTGCACTTGGGTTTCCGTCCCTCCAGCCGTGACAGAGATGAGGGAGCGATTAGAAAACTTTGCTCAGAATTTGTCCCTATGACCCAAAATAAATGTGTGTGTGTGTGTGTGTGTGTGTGTGTGTGTGTGGGTGGGGTGCTCACAAGTGGCTTAGTGTAACTGAGCAATCACAGCAGTAAAACTCATGTGCCTGTTATACTTTCAGCTTTTTATGTGTTTAACACTCTGCTGTTTGAGGTAAATTTGAGGAAAAACACAATACAGTGTCCTCCTCCTATTCGAGGGGGTTAGGGACCAGAGACACCCGCGAATATGCAACTACAGAGACCCATCCCGCAATTAGTACTAATCAAAAACCCTTCTGAAACATTTCTGATGCAATGTAAAACACTTATTAGAGAATACTGGTAGATTGCTCAATATTTATTCAAACTTCTCTTCTTCTATGGTTTTCATGTGGTTCATTTGTCATACATCTGTGAAAATTTTATGTAAAGACCACAACTTTGTCAGTCTTTTTCTATCTATATTCACATGCAGTACAGACCAAAAGTTTGGACACAAATGAATAACAAGATGTCCAAACTCTTTTGGACCTCAGTTTCTGGTCAAAACACAACTTTTATAAATTGATTGTTTTCTCCAAACCTGACCAACATGTGGTTTCTACCACATATTGAGTTCAGGTAAGAAAAATCCCTGAATGAAAAGTAACACAGGGTGTAATAAACTGCCTTCTAAACTGTTTATTAAAACATAGCCCAGAAGCAGCCGCAGTGCAGGAAAAACATAAAAAATCAGATATTGATTCCATCAGAGTTAAGGGAGTAAAGTAGATGCTGCTAATCAAATGCTGCTCCTAAATGAACGTCAGTAGATGGTCAAGGACTCATTTCTGTTTAATGTTTAACTTTTGTGGTGATCTGGACACATTTTTTATTATTTCCATAAAATGTAGGGGTTCATTGGATTATAGATTAAAAAGAAGCAGAAGATGTGAGGTGATAGTTGAAACAAACAACTTGGCTGACTGCGCTACTTTACAAGCTTTGTTTGGAAATTGTGCAGTACTTGCAGTTGTAATTGCTTTTTGAGGTGGACATATTTGACCATTAAGTATAAGGGCAATTCTAAATTTGCTCTTTGAAGCTGCTAAATAGTGTACAGCATAAGGGCCTATCAATAGTCACAATATTTTTATATAACGAATTAGTCATGACCATGGTTAAAATTTAGTAGAAAAAGTAGTAAGGTACATTTATTTTTCTGAATTAGTTTGCATGATCGGCCATCGTAAAAGCATTTTAGTTGAAGCTTTGGGTATGAATTGGCTCAGCGGCTCAAACCCATCTCTGGTTTGTCTGCAAAGAGAACCCTCTCAATTATATTGCTGCTCTGTGTAGTACACAGTCATGCATGCTATTGTAGCGTTTGTTGTCCAATACTGTCAAGACTGATGCGTCTTGAGATACACAAAAGTGTCAAACGTAATAAGATTTAATGGATTTGTGATATGCAGAAATGTAAGGCACAGCAATTTCATAGATGTTTTTTTCTTTTCTTATAAAAGAAAAAATTGAAAATCATTGAAACATGGAAGGCAAAAAGAATCTGATCTCTCTGGACCTTAACTGCAACCATTTTAGAGGCCAACTCATGTTTTTACAAAAAGCAGCATGCAATGTTACACAGTGCTGAGAATTTGATATTCACTAAGCAGCAATTGTATCTGCACGCTAATCAAACATATTCCCATATTTAAAATAACCTTTAAAATAGTCACTGATGCACATATGAATTAATGGTTTTCAAACATAAGTAAATAATTAAAGTTATACCGTACTGTATGGGTTTGCGTCACAAATCCTATAGTACTGTCATGGTACCTCCGGAAGTCCTCTCCTCCCCCCTCTGCTTCCTTCACAGGTCCGTCAGCTGTTGGCACTTACCTCATCTCCTGTCCTTTACATATGGTGGCCTCATTCCAGTATTCATCGCCAGTTTGTTGCCCTCTATGGTGCAGTACCTGGTCAATTGTTATCTCATTTCCTCTGAACTAATGTTGTCTCGAAATGAGTCTCATCCAAGTTTTCGATCTGCCTACAGAACATCTACTCCACAAGTGCCGACCTGGGTTCAATCACAAGCTCCACATCTACAAGTCCACCTTACCTGTCTGCACCTCAAGCCAAGCCACGACTCCAGCCATCTCTCTCCCCATCAAAACTCCATTACTCGTATCTCAACAAAATCCCAACTCAATCTCATCACCAAAGAAAGACTCACCTTCATATCCACTCCTCGCTGTCATCTCTGTGAAGACTCCATGGACTCATTGCTACTTCCACAGACTTTAATAAATCCTTGCTCGCCAAGCTCTGTGCGTGTCTTCCTGGGTTCCAGCGTTTGGGCCTGTTAACATCTCAGCCGATCATGACCGTACAGTGATCCTCGCCATGAATGGTTTACTTTTCCGCGCTTTACGTTACTTCGCAGTTTGCATCGTGCATTGTGTTATACTGATTGGCTAAAAAGTCATTCCGTTTCTTCTCTACCTATGTGTCAATAACGTTGCAGTTTAATATGTACACGTACGTAAAACAGCTTGCCAAATTTACATTATGTACCTGCAAATTGTCTTGCAATTTCGAGTTTCTCTAAAACCTATAGAAAAATAACCCAACAACAACAACTATGCTCTTCTCCCGAACAAACATACACACGTGACAAAGAAAAAACACTGCAGGCGGAGTCTGGATGCAGCGGCTCAGTCTGAAAGCAGTGAAATACACCCGAGTCACTATTTGTCTGACTGTCCTTTGTATTTTTTTCATAATCATTTTACATTTACTCCCGTTTAATCCAATTATACGGTCGGTGTGATTGCTAATCTCCATAATTTGAAGTATCGATGATTAGGTATTATTTGACAGTACAGTACAGATGTTATTTGTTGAAAAAAACGTTTCTAAAGTACTTTTATTTCGTAAAACAAATGCTTGAGCCTGTAAAACGGTTTGTTCTTTCGTTTCAATGTATAATAGAGTATTTAATTGCATAATAATAGTAAAAATAAATAAATAAAGGTTTCTACTCCACGGATTTTGCCTATCACAGGTTCTTTTGGGCGTGCCCCTTGAAAACAAGGGTTTACTGTACCTATTAAATTGGAGTGTTATATAGGCAAGTGACAAGTATGTAGGTAAACAAATGATTCAAATGATATTTGTTAAAGAAAACCATGTGATAACATGAATTTACAAAAAAATTAAAAAACATCAAACAGTAATCATGTACATCTTTTGATGGCATGCACCATGACTGCAAAAGAAAAACTAATATAGTAAAATGCAATATAAAGATGTCTTAAAGATTGTTTAAAGAACTAGCTAAGTGGAAGTCTGAGTTCACATCGCCCTCGGTAACGCGGGGTCATAAGACCACTTAATGAAAAGTCCATGTAAACGCGCATAAATCAAATATCTTGTGTTTTGCTTTGCTATGTATATACAAAACAGACTTCCATTAAATAAACGTTGAAAGTTAAAACTGTTTGACGTTTGACCGGTCTTGGCTTTGGTTGTGACGTACGGAAGACGTCCATTTTAATTTACGAAAGTGCCAAAATTGATCATTGAGGAAAAATTATTGATTGCAGGTTGTGCTCGGCCAGAATTTTATGACACCAAGCCTTTCACACATCGGAAAGAAATAAACAAAAGCAAGATTTGCAAAATTTGCTCCGCTACATCATTTTGCTGATCTTCTTCCAACTGTAGGTGCTGGATATGCATAAATATTGAGTAGCCATAGTCCAGTGTGATCAGCAAATGCAAAAAAGCACTGGTCATTTGACGTGTGTTCTTGAGTCCATGTCACATGACTGGTGTGAACGTAGCTGAATAGATTAATCCAAAACATCTAAAAACCTTCATCTGTGTGGTACCATAGCATGTTTTGCTGTGAATTGTGCCTCTTCTAAAAAGAGAGAAAGCAAAAAAAATAAAAACAACTCTCATTAAAACCTCAACAAATCCTTAAACATAACTACATAATTGGTAGACCACTAAAACAAAAAATATTAAAGTGATTTATTTTCAAGATACTAAAGTCAATTTGATAATTGTGGTGTCGATGTAGAAATTACTTTCAAGGGTTCTCTGTATTGACTGCCTTCTTGCTAAGTAACCATTACTAATAACATGCCATTTTAATTATTCATACACTATTGAACATCTATTAGCAACCAAATGAATGTGCAGAGGTTATTTCTTTCATGTCAACTGTGAGTAATAAAAGTGTTCAATTTTGTGAGATCAATTGTATTAATATTAATCTGTCTCAAAACTCACAAAAAGGAAAAAAATAATAAAATAAGAGCATAGATTTTTGATGTAATTAAGAAAACAACTTACCAATTTTGAAAAGAAGTAATTGGTAAATTAATCATAATTAATCTGATCATCAGCATTTTTTTTTTACAACTTTTCACCTCTCAATCAGCTTTGTTAACTGAAACTGACAGCCTGAGCTGGAAAGATTTTGTTGTTATGAAAACTTTGGAAATTGTGTATATTTTGTATGCGCCTCTTTTGTATTAGAGACTAAAATTAAGAATTGTTAAAAAAGGAGCAAAAAACTACAGAATAGCTAACAAAGGTAGCTCAAGGTTTATGTTTATGGGTAAGTCATGTAAATATCTACCAAAAAGCGGATTTTTGTGCAAAAGCACACATATTCAGCCACTCTAACATATGCATGAACACAAACACTCATTACTGAGAAATGCACATTTATGCAGTCCCACACATAATATAGACATTTATACAAATACAGGTCAAACATATGCCTACATCTATACAAATGCATATTTGTTGGTGCAAGAGTGAACAGGCAAGTGTGCTCAAGAGAGTGTGTTTTCTATAGTGTACAATGATGTCAGGGAATGTGAAAGGAAGGTGGAACCTGAAACAGAGAACACTGAAAGCAAATGCAGCAACAATGGCAGGCCACGCCCCCAGGGATGGGGACTGTTTGGACTTTATCCGGTGCCAGTGCCAAACCCGTACCTTTGACACATTTAAATGGTGCTTCAAAAATAAAAAGAATAAAAATACACTTTTTTCAGAGACAGACAGAGGGAAAGAGAGCACTTCAGTGTGCCTGAGATGCTTTATGTTATTCTTTCGGACAGCCTGCACTGCAGTTCTCACACAAGCTGAATACTAAAGTAAACAAGTTTTTTTTTAAATCGCTCTTATCTATCAAATTGCTGAATTAGAATAGTTTGGTGAGAAGTACAGCTAACATTTTCCCTGGCTTATCACACGGCATTATGACTGAAGCTCCACGCATTCTCACAACCTCACCTATTCTTATAAGATCCTGCCCACCATTGTTGAAAATGTAAATTGAATTGTCTTAGAATTGCACAACAGAACTGAATAGAAAAATGAGTGCTTGGTCCAAAACAAAACACTGAAATCTGTGTTTTAAAAAAGTACCAATAGCACTGTATCTGTACCAATTTGACACAGTGTTTGGATATACATCCCTAAAGACCGCCAGATCTCCCCTGTATAGAAAAGCAGACCTAAGGAAAGTCAGTCCCGGACAACATGAATCCAGCCACCCATTAGTGGGACCTGGTAAACCTTTAGCCGGATAAGTTCAATTTGGCTCATATTTCGTCCATGGAAATGTATTATTAGATCAAATTGTTTAAATAGAGTTAAAATGATCATTCAGGTTCTTGGTATTTGAACACAAGTTCTTAATTACACCCTTTCATGATTAACGAATAATGAAGTGTTTTATATGTGTTGCCCCCTTTGTCTAAAAAGTTGAAAAATAAAGGTACATATAACAAGAAATGCCATTAAAGCATTTTAAGATTCATTTTTATTTATTGGAAAGAAAGTGGTTGCAAAAGTTGTACAACTCTGACCCTTCACAATTCTGTTCGCATTTTTCTCAAGTATTTTCGCTAAATCTTACTGGTTTATATTTACATAATAATTGATATAAATGAATATGTAGTTTTTTAAAACCAGTCTAGGATTAGTTAAATATTTATCATAGAGAAAAGATGATTAATATTGGGCAGAATTCTAATTTTTATGTAATTTTTTCAGTATGAGATGGAGAACTTCACCAAACTGTCATATTCTTCTTTCTTTTTTTTTTCTTTTCTTTTTTTTTCTTTTTTTTAACTTGTTCTGTCATATTATTCTTTCTGCCTCTGATCGAAGATAAGTTTTTGTACCAGGTTTCATCATTCAAAAGATAAATAATAGTTGCAATTATTACTGATTTGATCGGTCCAGGTAATGTTTGCTGTTCCGTACTGGTAAGTAATACTATAAATGACCTGCTTTAGCAAGTGGAATAGAATGAATTGGATGAAAATGTATCAACATTTATCATTGAACTGAAAGATAAATTCTAAATTTTGAATAATAGTACCTGATCGTCTGCATAAAAATGATTTATGGTGAGTGTGTTTTTGTTTTAATTCCATCTATGCCTTAAATTGTCTTTTAGTTGGATCTAGACGCTTAATAAATATGGCAAGGGTAAGTTAAGAACAATTCCATTGGATGTCTGTTTGTTTGTTCTGATTGATGTATTTGAAATGCCATATAACATTTTGTCCAATCAAGGAATTATTACCTGAAACCAATTTATGCAGAGCAACAAGCAGTAACTTCCAATTCACCTTGTCAAATGCCTTTTCAGTTCCTAAAGATAGATTAGTGGCTTTTAGTGTTTTTAATGGAAGCAAAGTCTATTAAATTAACAAGTCCATTAATATTATGAGTTGACGTCCTGCCTTTAAATAAATCAGTTTGGTTGGGATGCATTATGTGAGGAGTAACTTCTTCTAATCTCATTGCAAGTGCTTATCATACAGTATAATTTGTTGGTCTGCATTGATTAGAGAAATGGGACGGTGACTAAAAGGAAGCATCTTTCTGGGTTTTGGAAAAAAAATATTCTGTTTATTGAGTCTAGTGATGGTTGGCTTTCCTTAAAGTCCTACTCCAGTAATTTTTTGAGCTAATTTTAATGTGTTCCCAGGTGTTTATCTTTTATTTTTTATTACGATTATGCAGTTTTTGGCCAAAATCAACATAAGACTTGTCGTTTCTCACAATAATAATAATATAATAATAATAATGGATTGGATTTTTCTGCGCTTTTCGAGATGATCAAAGCGCTTACAATGTGTGTCATTATTCTTCACACACTGGTGATGATAAGCTACTGATGTACACAGCTGCCCTTGGGCAGACCTTGCCAGAGCTTGTGACCTGCCGATTGTAGAGTTTAATGTAACAGCTACAAGCCTTTTCCAACTGCATGTCTTCATCAGCTCCTGATTCAATGAGTTTTGAATAGAGAAAATACAATTTTGTTGTTGTTTTTGTTATTTATCTCCTAGAAATTAGACGATAAATGTTTCCTAGTATATTGTCTTAAAACCTTTCAGATATCTTTCAGTGTTTTGTTAATTAAAAAGTTTTACTTGCAATTGCTTGATTTTTCTCAGATTTGTGAGTGTATTCTCGCTGAGCAGCACAAGCTGCCTCTGAAATGTTTATTTACCTTTTTTGATGCAGATTTAGCTGCTGTGTTTGCTACAAGGCACTTCAGGAAGCCCTTTGGGAGCTCAGTTCTCCATCTTTAACACAACCACCTGCTGCTGACTAAGCTCATCTGACTCATGTAACACCTGGAATTATTTAAAGAAAATCTCCACAAGACCAAGACTGGTATCTAAACTGGACACTTTCTTGACAGTGGAGTTGAGGATTTTGCCAAAGTTGCTGTAAGCAAATGAAGCTGCTTAGGCAATGCTTTGAGAAAAAAAACAAAAACAAAAAAAACTTGGTAGATGGTTGAAGGTAGGGGTGTAATAATCAATTTTAATGATAATTCGAGTTATATAATAATTGATAATTGGTATAATGATTCCTTGTCAATGTTGGTTCATTTTAAACTATCTAAATCGACCAGATTTACTGGCCTTAAAGGGACAGGACATCTTTAGCCAAAACTTCAACCTGTGTGACTTTTAGATAAATACCTGCCTAACAGTGCAGATGAAGTTTACCAGATTCTTTGTATTTCTTGCTAAAAAATTAAGTGAAAATAAATATGTATACAAAGAAACAAGTAAACAAGAGTTAATGGCTAATCTATTAACATTTTTGTTTCATAGCCCACTGTTGTTTTTCTAAATCAAAATAATACAAACGGAACATTATTTGAACACTCTACTACATTGTATGGTCATGTCTGCTAAATTCAAAGGGTTTCTACCTGTTGGACTGGAATGACGGCTTTATCATTACACTTCAGAGGACCGCTGTGATGCCACTTGGTCATTTATATATTAAAGAAAAAAAATGACAGAATTATCTAATTGGATCGTAGGAATATAAATCAATAAATCGATTAATAGTTACACCCCTCTTTGAAGGAGATGTTTGTTCTCCCTATCAAAAATATTAATAAAAATAAATAAACTTGTAAGTGTCCCTTAATGGGGAATTTGCCTTATAAAAGAAAGAACAAAATCAGAACTGAAGTAAAAAAGAAAAGAGATGTATACATTTAAACAAACAAACCAAATAAAAATGAATAGAAATGAAATAAATTCTAAAAAGCATGTTTATAATTCTAATGCATTAGGCTAGAAATTCTAGGGTAGTGGGAGAAATAGTTCAATTGGAAAGATGGGCACCAGCAGGACAGAAATAACTGCCAAAGTTCTTATTCACACAGTGAGGTCGATTAAACCACTTGTCAGTATAAAACTTTAAATTATCTAAAACCTTAGATCTTGTACCAAAATCTTGGTACAGCTCAAGCTGGTGGTGAAAAGCATAAAAAGTAATTTATTTGTTTTGTTTTCACTCGCTCAGAATCATAACATCTTCCTCCTGAGGTAAATGTAAATTTTTCCAACACAAAAATTAATAAAAACCCAAATGACAACTCTATCAAACAGGCACTGTAAGGTTGTGAGATTACGTACATGTCTTTGTCTCCTTAACAGGGTAAATCATTCGTTTTGTCCTTATTATTGCATATTCATACATATATATTCATATATATATATATATATATATATATATATATATATATATATATATATATATATATATATATATATATATATATAATATGAAGTATATATATATATATAATACAGTATATATAAAATTGTGTTTTATTGCATTAGTGCACATATTGCACTCAAGTAAAACTAAATTGACCAGGAAAGTGCATTAAATTCCAGTTTATTTGCCATTATGAGAATGAAAACAGGTTAAAAGTTTACCTTTTTTTTTTAGCATCAACCCCAAAAGAATTGGGATAATGAAGCAATTAAATTGGCAATGAAACTAACAGTTAGGAGGATGCAGAATCTTGCCAGTTGTAATAATGAGACAGTAATCAACCAAGCAAAGATAGGTAAATCTGTTTTATGTGATGTTTGCAGTTTGGGAATCATAAACAGAATTAACTGCTGAATGGTGAAAACACCAGAGAAGTATTTAGCTCTCAAAAAACCCATCAATTTTATAAAAAAATATATTTATATATCTAAAATGAAAAGAACCAACAGCCTATGCTTTGTCTGATTAAGAATTTTTTTGCTACACAAAATAATTGTAAACATTGATTGCTACCTCACCATATCAAGATTGAATTGCTCACTGAAAGTATTTACACGCTTAACACAATGTGGGGACACATACTTATTTTACCACAGAGTGAAGCAAAATGTTAGTTTGCATGATTTATTGAATTTCATCTTCATAAACAGTGAAAAAAATGTTTTTTTTGAATTGTGTTGCTCTCATGGTTGTACGGCTCTGTAGTGGCTTCGAATGGATTCTCTGCCTTCTGGTCTGATTTAGAATCTACTTGCATGTCGATGATTTTTTTTGCCACAATGAGGAGTCTAACAAATATTTCAATCCTGGCATAAAATCAGTTCATTTAATCTCACTCCTAGCAGATTTTGACAGTTTGTTTTTCCTGTTTTTAGTTGCCGTCTATATTTTGTTCAGTGTTGCAGTTAAAAGACAAAAATGTGTCAGAGGAGCCTTTGACTCACTTTAGCTTTTTTTTTCCCCCTGACACGCCTCTCCTATGTTCTGCCCACCACCTGTGTTTCTGTATGAAGCAGCACACAGCTGTCAGTACTTAGTTAATTGTAAAACTTGTATTTAAGGAGTACCTTGCTCTCCTTCAATATTGGTGTATTGATGTTCGTCACATGGCTTTGGTCTGGTAGAAGGCTTTGAACAATACTGAGATATATATATATATAAAAATTGTGTGGATTGTTAAACTATTTTAGGTTTATGTAACTGTAAACTGACTTCTTTCCTTTGTTTGGGTCTCCAGTGCTCCCCTTGATAACTTCCCCAAGACGCATTGACTGTACTCTATATGTTAGAACCAGAAATCTTAAGGAGGAAATTTCCAACTTCCAGTTGGAGAGAGTGAGGAAGATTAAGAGTCAATTGAAGTGCCTTGGAAATCCAGAGACAATACCACCCTCAAGCCTTCCAGGGACACATTATGGTCATGTCTAACCAGAGGGAGGCCTTGTGGCAGACTCAGACGCTGGGGAGATTTTATCTGTCAAATGGCCAGGAGACACCTCAGAATATTCTCCGAAGAGTTACAGGAGGTGGTCAGAGACCAATTGATTTCCCCTGCTTTACTGAGACTGCTGCCTCTGCAGGCTAAACCAAGCAAGCAAGAGATGGTTAAGAAATTAACCAGTTTTAGTCAACAGTTTCCCAGAGATTATTTCAAAACCCAATTTACTGTGATGTTAAAAATGATTTAATTAAAGCAGAAAGCTATAAAAAAAATTCACATCAACATTCAAATTTATATCAAAGATATTTGAACATAATTCTGATGAGACATTGTTTAATATACTATGCCAGAAAGACTGAGGATTTCAGCTATCTGAGAGAACTACACAAGAGATGTATGGAAAAAAAAAGCAGCAACCTCTTTTTTTTTCCCCTCATGTGTTTGACAAATATTGCACACCTACAAAAAATGTATCAAAACTTGAACTTCTTTTTTTTTTATGATGTAACATTAGTATTAACTGAACCGAACAGAGAACGTAACCATTTAATATTGCCTTGAATTGCACCTCTAACATCAGCTAATAATCTGGACTATAGTCAGCATAAATCCTTGAATTATCTAGTCAATTATTTTTCACCGAGGTTCGACTATCGGACCTCGGATTCAGGAACAACAGTGCGGTTTCCGTCCTGGTCGTGGAACAGTGGACCAGCTCTACACCCTATCTAGGGTGCTGGAGGGTTTGTGGGAGTTCGCTCATCCAGTCCATATGTGTTTTGTGGATTTGGAGAAGCCGTTTGACCGCATCCCCCGTGGCATCCTGTGGGGGGTGCTCTGGGAGTATGGGGTCCGGGGAGCCTTACTGAGGGCTGTCCGGTCTCTGTATGACCGGAGTAGGAGCTTGGTCCGCATAGCCGGCAGTAAGTCAGACCTGTTCCCGGTCCACGTTGGACTCCGGCAGGGCTGCCCTCTATCACCGGTTCTGTTCATAGTTTTTATGGACAGAATTTCTAGGCGCAGCCAGGGGCCGGAAGGGATCTGGTTTGGGGACCACAGGATTTCCTCTCTGCTTTTTGCAGATGATGTTGTCCTGTTGGCTTCATCGAACCGGGACCTCCAGCGTGCATTGGGGCGGTTTGCGGCCGAGTGTGAAGCGGCTGGGATGAGGGTCAGCTCTGCTAAATCTGAGGCCATGGTCCTTGACCGGAGAAAGGTAGTTTGCCATCTCTCGGTCGGTGGAGTGTCCTTGCCCCAGGTGGAGGAGTTTAAATACCTTGGGGTCTTGTTCACGAGTGAGGGAAGATCGGAACGTGAGATTGACAGGCGGATCGGAGCAGCGTCCGTAGTTATGCGGTCGCTCTATCGGTCTGTCGTGGTGAAGAGAGAGCTGAGCCGAAAAGCAAAGCTCTCAATTTACCGGTCGATCTACGTTCCAGTACTCACCTATGGTCATGAGCTATGGGTCATGACCGAAAGAACGAGGTCCCGAATACAAGCGGCTGAAATGAGCTTCCTCCGCAGGGTGGCTGGGCGCTCCCTTAGAGATAGGGTGAGAAGCTCGGTCACCTCCGCGACCCGGTCCCGGATAAGCGGAGGAAGATGGATGGATGGATGGATGGATTATTTTTCACAACCTGTGTCTAATGGATTATCCCAGATTTGTAGATCTACATATTATAGTGCCTCAGATGAGGGATTTGGTGGTTTTGTATTACAGATACACAGATTTTACAGATTGAGGGCAGACTGTCACGGTGCCTCGGTCGGTTGCCTTCCCCCTCCCAACTCTGCTCATTGGAACCAGCTGCCTCACATCATCTCATCACCTGCTGTCCTTCTTAAGGAGATCCATCCCAGCATCCGACGCCAGTCCGTTATACACTCTCTGGTGCTTACGGCTGGCTCAAAGTTAAGTTACGCCTATTCAAATCTAAGCCTTGAACTTACCTCTTTTGTGGTCCTTCGGGTCCTCTTCACCACGGGTGAAGCCGGTTTCCTGTTCTCTCCTTGTCTCCTCCGCTCAGGCCACGAAGTCCTCCTCCAAGACGTTCTGGCACGAAGCTCTGGTTTCCACGCCACATACTCACCTCTGGTCCACGCTGTTTTCCTGAACTCTGGGATTGTGAATCCATTAAATTCTTTCGCTTGATTTGCTAGCCTGAGTTTACTTCTGGGTTCCAGCATCTGGGTCTGCCTTGTACAGATTTCCAGTCTATTTGTTGTATGCTCTCGATTGAACGGTATAGCATGTGAATAATCCTGTCACTTATTTTTTAAGCATGGCCAAAATTAATGCAGCCAGTCAATGCTTTGTTGTCCACACTGTCTGAATTGAACGTTACTGTTATACAGTTATATGGAAGTAAGCAGTACAAATCTTCGATTTATAAAGCTGCAAATGTGCACAAAGTAGCGTTTCTTTTGAGATTTACCGTGCAATAAAGACTACAAAAAGCAGCACAAAGTAGACTGGAGGCCAGTAATTACATGTTAGTCTGTGACTGCACATAATGCTAAAAATTCCTGCATGTAATGTAAAACTTTGTCATATCTCATTTACGTCAGAGAAAAAATCAAGTTTATAAAACAAACCATAATGTGGGGAAAAGATTGGCTTCACAGGAAGGGAAGAATTTGTTGAAGCAGAATGGAGGAACCTTTGTCCAAACGCTTGGAGCACTAGTACTTTTCAAAATTGAGTGTGCAGTAACTTCTGTGAGTCTGCATTTAATCTAGGGTTCCATCAAATTTTGTATCACATTGAAAGAGAGAGAAAAAAAACACTGGACACATTTTTATTTTATTAAATTCAGGCACAAAGGGGTTAAAATCAATCATTAAATTGGGTTTTTAGCCCCTTAAATGTGTTTTATAAAACCAAAAATGAATGAACTCAAGCTGTGCAATAGTTTCACATAATTATTTTTTTTATTTCATTTACATTTTACCTTTATTTTACATTGCCAATTTGACTATTATTCTCTTTTGTTGGGGGTGGGGGGGATATCTCTCCAAAAATCTATTTTGTGCCATAAATCTAGAAGAAAATGCACAAATGGCATACATTAAATTCATAAAAAGAGCTGGAACTTCACTTTAGTTTAATTTCATTCCTTTAGGGGTGCGAAAGCCTTTGATGTGGACATTTATCATCCAAACACATTTTGTTCCTGCATTGAGCTTAGATTAATGAATTGGCACACTTAGGAGGATTTTTCCCTCTTAAGACCTGACCTTCAAATGTGTACTTGCCAGTTGCAGCAGGCTCACTTAAACACAACAGTGTGTGATTATAAAAGAGCCTCTCTTATAGAATATACCAGAGGAAGGCTACTCTCAAGGCACATAGGAGAAACATTTCAGATTTCTGACAAACTTTACATTTGCTTTAGTTAGCCAGCAAAATCCGGTACCTTCAAGGCTGGGAAAATACAAATATAGCCAATCACTGCATGCAGAATTCAATTCAGCTTGACATTATTTAATTTTGAACTGATATTCATTAATCATTTTCAGTCAACATTTATTTAGACTGTAATAACATTCTTCATAAAAAGCAGTTATTCTATGATTGCTTTCATCAACTCTGAGCAAGAAAGAACAAAATTGAACCATTTATTAAAAAAAATAACAAAACGGGAAACTTAAAAGTAACTCTATCCAATATAATAAATATAATTTATTTAAAACGCATTTAAAACAAGTTTTTCATTGTATCTGGTACTGAAGGTGTTTTTTTTTTTAAATTCAAGATAGCGGCCTCTTCTCAAGGTCAAAGGTTAACGAAATGTCTTTGGTGTTTGTAGACTCGAGCTAACGCCATGTTTCTGCGTTTTCGTCAAAATCGCATAAACGATAAAAAAGTGTCGATTTCCCATATTGTTGAAAAGCACGAAAATCGCAAATTCTCAGAGTTCACTACAAATTGGACGCCAAGCCATAGTTCATGTGGCCATCCCATATTGATTTCAACTGTCTTGGAAAAAAACAAAAAAAACAAAAACAAAACCTGCCTTGGAATATCCCTGAAATGTGGGTTTGGGTTTCGTAACTGTATTTTGAAATATATATTTTTTTGGCCCCATATGCATTTTTCGGCCCATTCATTTTTTTTACGGGATCGTTTGCCGCGATGTCATCATCTTTCGGGGGTTGATGTTCACTTTGTCGAAAATTCATTTTCAATTTATCCTAAGTGTGTGCACATTTTGGTGACTTTTTGAGTATGTGGCGGGGGTCAAATTTTCATTGAAAGGCACCGAAATCTTACAAAAACAATATGGTCCTTGCAGTCAGTGACTGCTGCTGCGGGCCATAACGAAACTTTTAAATTGTGTTCAGGTCTTTCTTCGGACATGCTTAGTGATACATCTTGGATAATGATTTTCATTTAATATTTGTAAATATTGCTTATATTCTGTACTTTTTATGTTTCTCACTATATTGCTTTGTTCAAAAATCTGTTTCTTGAAAGTACATGGCTTATGGAGTATCATCCATTTTCAGTGAGATTTCTAAAATGCAGAATGTTCTTTAGCTATCAATCAGAACCATACCTACATATGACTTTGCTACACAAGTTTTCATAAACATCTTGTGTTCTTTATAACGACTTCCATGTGGGTTCATTTTGCTTAGTTTTAAAACAAAATCAGCAGTTTTTCTTCCAATCTCCCATCTGGACCAACAGAAGTGTGCTTTTCTATTTTTTTTAACATCGCAGAATTAAATAGACCCTGGTTACCCTTTGCAGGGAAATGGTGGTCCCATTATGAAGCCTTCCTACTCCATGGATTTCACAAGCCTTTAACCTTCTATTTTTATTAAAATAGCATAGCCTGCAAAGCTCTTTAGTGGTGTGACTTCGAGAGGAAAAAAAAGGATTGTTTTAACATTTTTATAATAAATATTTTATTGTTGTAATGTTTTGACAGACCATTACCCTGGTTGAATAAAGTCAACAGTGTACCTTCTTCTTTGTGCCTATAGGGAAACATTCAAACGCAGTTGTTATGTTGTCTGAAGCATGAAAGCATCCTCAAACCAGTCCAATTGCTCTGTAAAAACACAACATGCAGGAAATGAAACTGGCCTTTTTTATTTCGTCGTCACCATTTTTTTTGTGTTTATCTAAAAAAAAAAACTGCAAAGGCACACATATTAAGTCTGTGTGTTACTGTGTGCGTGCATGGGTGAATGGGACTGACTATAAAGTGCTTTGGGCCTTCAAGGAGGGTAGTGTAGTGCTATATAAGTATTGCACTAAGGACTCTGTAGTACAGGTATAGGATTTGATAGTGATGACTTGTAATAAATAAATAATGGTGCACTTGTTCAACCTGATACCAATAGTATGACCTGATCGAGTTTAACCGTAGCTGAAGGAAAAAGAAAAATTGAAAAAACTCAATATTCATTTAATCATTAACAATATTTCCCTCTAACTGAGCTGGTTGGAAACAGCTTATACATTCACATTTTTGAGCATATATCTTATTATGATTTTCTTCCCCATCTATGTATCCAGAATCATGGAGTGTGCATGTCCCTTCCCGAAGAAATTCTAAATAAAAAGAGAGTTAATTTGCTTTCCCACTATATGCCAATTATCAGGAAAAAAGTCTCTGTGGCATTGTTAGTCATAACTCCACACTACATTGACTTATACCCTGAAGCACATTCCAAGATACACATCTTGATTACATTTACTAAGATCCAACCATCCGTTCTCCAAACTTACTTATTCATGTTCAGGGTCACAATGTTGCTGGAGTTGACCCAGCTACAGTTAGGCAAAGGCAAGGTTCACCCAGGACAAGTCGCCAGTCTGTCGACGGGTCACACACAGATGGACACTCACATTCACACCTAAGGGATCATGCAGAGTCACGGATGAACCAGTAGCATGTTTTTGGACAGCAGGAGGAAGACAGAATGCCCAAAGAAAGTGAAGCCCTTATTGAAATTATCCAAGAAGAACAAGTATTTCGCATACATTTAGACACTGTAATTTATTTTACAGAACTTAAGTATAGATAACAAATTTTGACCAAATTGTTGTAAATGAACAATATGTTAAATTTGTTTTCTAAATGTGAACTAATGTCAAGTTTAAAAGGCAAGACAAAATAGAAAATGAACAAAAGGTTTTCAGATTAACCATCTTCAAAATGCACAAGTAGTGCATTGGTAGAGAACTGAAAAGACTTTTTCCCCCTCTTGATTTAGTTATGTACAAATCCACAAAATTAGGATATTCTTTTGGATATGATTTTTGGTCACTTTAAGAGCAAGTATGAGGCAAATGATGTGCAAGAAAAGACAGAACAGTTTCGACGTCATGGTGCTTTTAACTACTTTGACAGGAGATGAAAAGAAAAGACCTGAAATGACTTCTTTTTTTTTGCCCGCTTCCTGGCTGTTACTGAAAGAACTGTCAAGGGCTTCCATGTCATGCAAGGAATGAGATTATTGTCCATGACAGATTTTAGGCTCACAAACATCATCCTCTCACCCGCTTCCTCCATGGAGTCCTTAGGGCAGCCAAGCAACATCTTGGCCCTCCTGACTAGTTTGTTGAATGTCTCTCCGTCTCGCACATTGCTTCCTATACTTCCCAACCATAGTAGATAAGTGTAGAGGAAATTTCAGAAATAATATGCAAAACAAACAAGCAAAAAAAAAATGGTCAACTTTATTTTGCAAGATTTACTAAACAAATAACCAATAACATTTTATGCAAAGGTGATGTATGACACACCTAGAAATTTATTTTTTGCCAATCTGGAATTAGATAATTATTTCCATCCCTCAGACAGCTGCAAGCTCGAATCTGCTCCTACTGATTTGTTTGTCTCTGCAGGATTTCTCATAAACTTTAATGGGAAAGTTAAGAGAGGAAATGCTATATAGCAACTTACTACAGGTGAATAACTCAACCTTGGCGCTATGCTTTTCTTTTTATTTGGTCCCCTGTGTTTCCTATGAAATACTTTGTTTGGTTAACTTCTGCCTGAACTTTTTTGTTTGCCAGCAAACTCCTGAATAATTCAAGATATCAGTAAAATCTTAAGAACCATTCAAGACGTCTTATCTTTATATCAATTTTCCAACATTTCTTCCAAATCTAACCAAAAATCCACAGAATACCAAGTAAGACATTTGCATGAAGCGCCCATTCAATTAACTGAGTCTCAGGAGTAATATAAACAAGAAAGTGAGTAGTTTAATGGTGCGTTAGAAAGTAAGGAGTTGAACAGGCCCTGTGCTGTGTTTTTAATAAGCAAAAATTATGAAATGGAAAATGTCATAAACTTAAAAGAGAACAAAGAGGGGCTGAATCTCCCCATTACATTTTAAGAAGCAGGCCATACAGTTTGGCCTGGTGATGAGTGGCGGGCATGGGATCTAAAAGATAACTATTTTCTTTTTAACCAATTACTTTAATGGTATGTACATGCTGGGCATTTGACACACAATTTTGAACACACATTTAGCCCATGATGTTCACACTGGACAAGCAGGGAGGGGCTTCTTCTTCTTTAATGCTTATCAGCAAATGACCACCTACAGTTGGATGAAGATTGGTGTGAAATGTAGAAGCAAATCTTGTGAATTTTACTCTATTCTGATCCTATCACCATTACTAATTTCTCCCCTATGATTAATTTTCCAATGGTTGGTATTTCTGTGAATTGAAAGGGACGGCATCCATACATCACCACCAAATCAGACTCCCTGATTGGTCAAAGTCTGACCTGGTTTAGCTTTCAACCAGCGTCCAATGGCTGTGCCTTTTGTAAGCCCAAAAGCGGTTGTAGAAACTTGCGTAGCTACACATGAACACTAGTGTTTTGAATGTGGAAGCAAGAAACATGTATTTACATAAGACTTACATCGAAAGCGGTTGCTTGAAAATGTGTAGCTATGGGCGGGTTGAATGTAGCTATAGATGTAAAACATATTGTAGTTCCAGCTTTAAAAGAGTTTCTTTCAATACAAGCTAAAATAAGTGGAAACTGGTAACTGTTTCTCCGTGTTTGAACCCGATTTAATCTTGTTTGACTTTCTTTTGTCTGTATATTACAATTAATGTAAAAAACACAAGAAAAAAATGTTTTTTTGTTCAAACCTTAGCAACTGAATCCTAAGACATTATGTTTTATGTTTTTTTTTATGTTTTTATGAAGTAAATTCCCATTTTAAAAGGATTTTCTTATACTGTAGTATCTCTTACATAAAGTTCTCTTAAAAAAAATGACCTTATATTTTTTAGCTTGCAATGTAATGGATTTTTAATGCAGAACATGTTGAAGCAAGAAATACCTTTTAAAGAATGTCACCTTTTTTAATTAACAGTATAGTATAACTCAAAACTTATGTAAGCCTTGTACTTGACCATATTTAGGAAATGCAAACGGGAATGGATTGTCAAAAAAAAGCTTTTCTTTTAATTTAATTTAATCTTTTAAACTTAATAATACACAAATAAAAATGAATAATTACACAACACGGAAAAAACAAACAAAACAACAATAGTTTATTTTAACCATGTTTTGTGTATGAACTACAAAGTCTGGTCTCTATAATCAATCTTCATATATTTTTAAAGGTCAGGAAATAATGTGTACATGAAAATCAATCTCTTATTTTGTTACAGCATGTTTCTCTATGTTCACTTTTAGAACAGGTTGTTGGCACATGGAAAGAAAAAAAAAGAAACTTTTTTATTGTTATTTTTATTCTCAAAATGTGTTTTATACAAATCTACCACTAAAACAGCATTCCCTCTCAGAAGATTAAAAAAAGAAAAACTGTGTGGAAAAGAAATCAGGAATATGGAGCAAACATATTAGATATCTTACATCCATGAGACGCCGTGACTAAAATGCAACTAATTTACCATTGACGTTTTCAGACATTTTACCTTCAACTAAATGTGAGAAGAAATGGTTACAGTTTCCAGAAAAAAAAATGACTTTGGTGTGATCTACATACAAAACTGAAACACAGAAAATAATTAGCCACTCCCAGGTCAAACTGTTATGGGATGTGCACAGATTTGATGTTGTATAATTAATCTGGTCAATACAAAAATAAAGATTTCCCCTTTTTCCGTTACAATTCAATTGAGGATCACATTAAGTTACAGGACTTTTCAAAATGTTGATATATTAACCATTTATTACCTAATAATTTGGGATCTGTGTGACCAGTTTAACATTCCTGATCCAAACTTAAAACATGAGTGTTTATGCTCAAAAGACAATTACAACCTGCAGACAACTGCCCTACAATACCTATTCTGGAAAGACTGGTAAATATTGATAAAATGATTTGTATTTTTCATTAATCTGAAGTGATTTAGGTGACGAGTAAAGTAGAAGGGGCTTTTTCTGTTGTGCTTTTTGCACAATAATCTGTTATTATGGATTATTGATGGACAACATGAGTGGACTATGTTTCATTGGTAGATCAGGTAATGTTTGCAATTCACAAACTGGCATATTCGGGAAAACCTATAATAGATTTCTGGAAAAAACAAAACAAAAAAATAACTGGTGGCTCGACCTCCATACATTGTTTATACTCATTTTTACTTTGGGGTTTAAATGCTTCTTTTGCCGTTAAATGAGCATGTTGAAGGTTAAAAGTAGAAATCAAGAAAACAATTGTATGTATGCATTGATAGAATTTAGCTGAAATAAAATGAGCCCACAGATAAACTGCATAGTTAATTATACACAGTATAGTGTTGGCATTTAGGTTTGCGTAATGTAATGTCAATCCACATAAAGTGTTGTTTTTTTTTATATAAATCTCGTATGAATGTTACCTAGAGCTCTAACTTATTTGAAATAAATCTAGTACCATCTGCCAAATGTCTGCCTAACCACTGCATTTATGGTCCCTGGCACCATTTTTCACAGTGGGGGACTTTGAAATGGTTTCCAGGATATGGAAGCCTGCAGAGCTGTGTCCACCCAAAGCCCATGGGCACATCAATTAAAATGTAAATTGTGTTTTTGCTAAGGGTGAGGCAGAAAGGCAGGTGCAACTCCAACATCTGCTCGATGCCTGGGCTCCCACATTCAAGCCCGAATGTAAAGCCTTTTGTAGTCTTGCCACTGAGGGCCAAGTCTTATGGTTGGCAGGGGCATGCTGGGAATTTGGGGCTGCCATGGATCTCCATGTCCAAATGTGGCTCTTAGATGACAGGCGATGTGCTCAGACAGCTGTATGAAGGCCTTGAGATCCATTTGATTCTGACAGCACTCCTGCTGTATGTAAAAGTTGCCATTAAAAGCTATTGTCTTAAAATTCCAAGTGGCATAGAGTAAACGTGAAGTCAGATTTAGCCGCATCAAGACTGATATGACTTTCATCTTGCTCCATTAAAATAACCTAAGTAATTTTAATGCCGATTTGACTTTTGATCAACTCTAATGCAGTCAATTATAAGTTTCCTATCCCAATGACATATTGTCTGACAGAGCCTGGGAAGTTTAGTCAAAACAGATTTAGGATTAGCAATGAAATCATATTTAGCATACACATTAAAAACAGAAAGACATACAGATCAATAACATTTAATAATTTAAAAAATATCAATGATAGTGGTTCTCTACTGTAACAGCAATAGAAAGCACAAATGAATGGTCTGTTGTATTAAGTTTCTTATTGTCAGAATTGTAAACAATGCTTGGCATAAGTAAATGATGGTTTATGGTCAATTAAAAAAACAATAATTGTGTCACTCAGTACAACATGACATACAAGTGTTTAATTCAGTTCCAGGTGGTCACAAATGATTTCATCACTTCATCCACAGCTGGAGAAATCCCTAATGTGCTTTAAATTTCTTTGTTACCTAGAGAAAAAGTGGTTACACATCAGACCTTTAATATGTTGTTACACTATGGGAAAAACTCAAATACAATCATAATTAACTTTTTTCTTCAACACATACGCCCTTACTTATTATAAAAGCATATTTGATGCCTAAAACAATCTTGTGAAATGACAAGAAGTGAAAAAGAAAACCATGGATTAAATGATGAAAATAAAAAGCTGAATTATTTTTTTTTTATTATTCAACCACAATATTTTTTTTCTTAAATAAATAGCTTCTGTTTTGTAAAGACACTTTTTGAAACAGTAGACATACTCTTGATTCCAAAGTCACTGAAATCACATCACCAACCAGTCATTTTTGTCTGGAAATTAGTCTTTTCCTCCATGTGTGACTTCCAGTTCTCCTGACAGGTTGTAAGCATAGTTCTGTCAGTAATGCCACTATGTAGTTCCATGTATTGACTTGTTTTTATGTTTCACAAAAGTTTTAGATTTGAGTTTCTTGCACATTATCTTTAGAACTGGCACGGATTAACAAAGGTTCGTGCGCTGAACTGTGTATGGAATTGATAGTGGAGGCATGGTTGTATGCAGACTTATAGGTGTTGTAATGGTTCAGGTGCTCATGCTCAAGAGGAGGCAGAGTCAAATGGCCTTCCATGCCTGGGCCCCCGCAGTCCTCATCCACATTGATTATCTCAATGGTGCGTGTTGGTGCGTGGTGGTTCTGCTGGTGGTGCTGTTTACGCATCTTGTAAAAGATTATTAGCATGACAGCTGCCATAAGTGTTATGGCAACAAAGCAGCCAATGATGATCTTGGTTGTTTTCATTACCTCATCCAAGCCATTCATTGAGCCCTCCGTGACAGGGTTAGTGTAGGTCTTCTCTGTGACACGGGTGGACATTGAGGTTCTGACTGTGGTGGTAGTTGTAGAAGTTGGGGAAATGGCCTCCCATGTACTGGCCGAGGGTGTGGGGCCCACCTTCTGTTGCACGATTGTAGTGAAGCCTTCATTATGCGTAGTTTCTATCGTCTCCACTGTCACTGTAGTAAAGTAGCTGAAAGTGCTGTTCTCTGTAGAAGACACATTGAGTGTTGCAGATGCTGTTGTGTTTCCTGCAGAATTACTGACCATACATGTATATGTGCCAGTGTCTTGCATGGTCACGTTGGTAAAGTTCAGTGTACCATCGTTCAACACCGATATTCTGACCTTGTATGCACCATGTGTCATGATAGAGCCATTGGGTGTAATCCAGCTGACTGAGGTCAACGAGCTGGCTCTGCATTTCAACTCCGCAGCACTTCCCTCTGTCACATTTAGGTCTGCAGGAGGCTCCACGATAACAGGAGCATAACAGTGAAAGTAATTCTGGTCCAGCTCTCCAATGTACCGCCCCTTATGATGGGAGGGTGAGCTGCAGCGGGCACAGCAGCTGGTGTTGGCTGGCACCATCTCTTTAAGCCACCAGCTTAACCACAGGATGTCACAGTTGCAATTCCATGGGTTGTGGTGTAAGTGCACCCTCTCCAGGTGATGCAAAGGGGTGAAAAGATCATGGGGCAAAAGAGTAAGGTTATTGTGAGCAAGATTAAGCTCCACAAGTGACTGCAGGTCATCAAAGGAGTTTCTCTCTATGGTTTGGATCTGCGCATGCATCATCCAAAGCTTTTGCAAGTGGACAAGCCCTTTAAAGGAACCGGGCCGGATTACAGATAGCTGATTTCCAGACATCTCAAGCTCATCCAGCTTTACCAGTGGAACAAGATTAGGTATTTCCTTCAGATTGCACATTCCCAAGTTTAAGTAACGCAGATTACTCAACCCTTCAAAGGCCCCCTCTGATATGTAGGAAAGGCGTTTGAGCTCTCCAAGATCCAGCCTTCTTAATGAAGGAACTCTGTTAAAAGCATATGATTGGATGCTTTCTATTGGGTTATTCCGAAGCCAAAGCTCTTTTAGTTTGGATAGGTAGTCAAATGCCCCAATAGGGATGATGGTGAGGCGGTTATCAAAAAGTTCCAAGGTATTGAGGCTGGCCAGTCCATTGAAAGCCCCAAGTTCTATTTTACGTATGTGGTTTTTACTCAGCTGGAGAATCTCTAAATGTCTTAAGTGCTTGAAACTGTCCACTTTAATGACCTGAATGAGATTTTCCTGCAGGTTCAGGTAGCGTGTATTAGTAGAAATGCCATCGGGAACTTCTCTCAGGCCTCTGCGGGTGCAAATGACTTTGCTGAACTGGTTACTACAGGAGCAGACAGAGGGACACGTCTGAGCACGCACCAGTCCTGCCACCACAAGCAGCTGGAGGGCCAGGAGCAGTAAAAGTAAATGGTCGGACAAGGCCCGGTTCCACCTAGGACCTCGCATCATCTGCAGCTTCTGGGAGGATGTCATCTTGTTGAACATTCATAATTTATTGACTGGTCCTTCACTCCTTTAGACGAGGTTTCAGGTGCACTAGAATGAAATCACAGAGACAGAAAACATAAGTATCACAATATGTACTTGAGAATTCAAAACTCACAGATTCATGCTTTGGAAAAAGTATACACAAAAACTAACTTTTAATGATTTATAATGCATTGCATACCCATTTGTAAAGCCCTGACTTTATGTGCATGCTTTAGAAAACATTTCTGTCTCAGGCACAGTGTCCTTGCACTTTCAAGTGAAGTCATAAAAAAGACGATCACGGAGGAGCATTTGACTGCTGTGTTGCATCTCTGCAGAAGGAGGGAATCAAGAAAGAAAAGCTACAATGGCTGTGTTGTGTGATTTATATTTCAGACAACAGGGCTCAAATAACAAGGGATCTTGCCACCCACCACTCCTATGATCAAAGTAACATATCTAGAAATGTTTGATTATAACTCACAGTTCCTCAAAGGCATGCATGGAACTGCGATACCAAATTTGGAATTCAAAATAGAATTTGTGAACTTTGTGAACAGAATTATGGCAGCAAGGAACTCTGCTTCACAAGTTTTCTCTACAAACACACACGCACCTCTTTTTTAAACATAAAATTTTCAACACAAAAAAAACGGCTAGAACTGGTGGTTGTAGCTAATAAAGTGTGATCCAGGCACTGAAATTCAACAATTCATAACTTTATTTTTTTGTAATCTCAGCAAGCAATTTGCTTGAAGCAAATTTACTGATGGTTAATAGAAGAAAAGGGATTAATACAAATATACTTCTTCTACGATTAAAGTGTTTTCTTAAAAATATATATCAATTCTCAACAAATTCTTTATCCTCTTTGTTCAAGCTAATGAGCAGTTTATTAGCATTCTTAATCTCTCCTTCAGAGAAACTAGACTGAATAAGTGCTGTAGTCACAAGAGGATGTGCAATATGTGCTGTTATCTAAAATGTGAAAATTAAATTTCTTTTGTTTTTTTGCACGTTTGTCATAAAATTGATAATAAATCCCATGTCCTTTTTAATTTGAGGGAGATATACAAAACAACTAGGCAGACGGTAAATACACAGTCAGCCTGACTGAATATCTTAGTTGCACACACTAATACAAGGGTTGACCCATATGTATTTTAATTTGTAATGATAATGTAAGTTACATATACTTATGACGTGCGGGGGATGCTGTGATATGGTGCCCTTCATGCAGCACTCGAGTAATTAGTAAAGCCTTAGTCACATGCACCCATATGGGGGTTGACCTGTATGGGTGCTGTAGGTTGTTGGGTTGTCAGGGCCCGTAGAGGGTCGGAGAAAGGAGTGGCTTTAACTTAAGGGGAGATCAGGTGTGTCTTACCAGCTCCCTTGAGGCTCGTGCGACCACTGTGGGGGACGTTTGGGAAAATGGAGCATACGATTGTCGTCCATGTGGTAAGTGTATCGTAAATTGCATCATTACTGAGGTGCAAGTACTGGCTCCTTACTGACTGTGCACAAATACTGCACACAAAGAGTGTTCATACGATACGCATGTGCCTGTACGATGCCTACACAAACTAAACTCAGTCTAATTTCTTCATTTCTAACAAACAAGTTGCGCAAGGAGGACACACTTGTCACTCAAACAGCACTATCCCCTTGTGCAGTGCTCAGGAATGGGAGGGGTTAAAAATAGTAAACCTCCTTACAATGTGTGTCTCACTTAATTCACCGTTTCTTACCCTTATGTGTTGTATAAGTGTTCTCTACGACCTGTCACCCGCAGCATGATGGAACAAAAAATGTAGATGAACATTTTCAGTCTATAAGCTCACCACGTGGTCGACGGCCTTAATATACTGTGTAGCCATCTGCATGCCTCGTACAGGTTTCCCTATTTTTCACCTGCAGACACCTGTAAAGGCAGTTGTAAGTAAGGCATAACTATTGAGATTGAGTTCTAGTGATTATAAAATGTGAGTTTTTAACTAGTCCTGAATACTGCCTAGAGTGCAAGTTTTCCTTCCGTTCATTTCAACTCGATTAATCCTGGAGGAAAAATCAATTGTTGTAGTATACAGTATACACTTTGAAATACTCTGCTAACATCACTTTTGTTTAGTCTTTAATTGTTATTAGTTAAAAAAACATTTTTCTTTTATGTATAACCAAAAAAGGAGTTTGCAGTGTGGAATTGTTATAAAAAACACTGACGTTGAAGCTAAAACATGCTGATACTGTAGTATTACATACAGAATAGTGTGAGGATACTAAGATAAGTATTAGCAGTCAAGAGGCTCCAGCAATGTTTGTTTTCCTGCAACTGTCAGATTACATTTGAACCCTTTTTTTTATCATTGCAGTAGGATGATTTTTATTTTTTTCTTCCCCACCTCCTCTTTATAACAGGAAGAATACTGGGTAAGTTTAAAGTGAGTCACACAGCCAACACAGATAAAGAGAAACATTTATAGAGTGTCTAATCTACCTGACCTGAATGTTTTTGAGTGTGGGAGGAAACTGGAACATGTTCAGAAAATCAATGCGCTCATGAAGAAAAAAGATGTGCACCAGCAAAAACACAGACAGCACTGGATTTGCAACCGCCAATGAAATGTTGGTGATGAATAATGATCTGACGGTAAGAATGTTAAACTGATGAAAATATGAAAATCTGCTGTGAAGGCGGTTCAGTAACACACAAAAATGTCCTTAGAAACATCACAAAAAACTCAGAGCTGACTTTTCTTTGGATGCGTTGGATAAAAAACAGCTAATTTCTGCTTATTTTCACCTTTTATTCTGTGAGCCACAGTTTATAAATTATATGTTTCTTTTGACACATGAGAAAAAAAAAGTCACAGTAAATTGGGTCAGAGCTTGTAATTGCTATTGTCACAGACAATTTCCGTTTCACTCCACAAATACTAAATATTGTAATGAGGAACAAACAAACACTGCTTACACACTATATTTCATATTTTAAACCACTTGAGTCCATGTTTGTAATAATAACTCGACAGCTTTGGGATCTGTTGTTGCACTGCAGTATTTTCTGCTACGGTGTATTCACTGCGGTGTTTAATCTGCAGCAGAAAGCTTTTAAAAAGGAGCCGAGTATTTCTGTAACTACTGATTAATTACTTGATTACAAAGCAGCTTAAGGTGAAGAATGTGCTTTCATGCTGTCAGCCAGAGAAATATGGCAGAATTCAACTCTCTGCTGACAACCACATTCCATTATGGCTTTTGTAATCTTTTAGGAACTAAATCCTTAAAAAATGTAGGTGATTTTTGTTAAATTCAGGGCACAATAATGAAGCTTGTTCTTCTTTTTATTTCCACCTCATGGAAAATCAACTATTTATTTCCGTTATGTTCATAATTCCTTATGAAGTAAATTTCACTCATTAATGTGACCAGCTGCAGTAGTGACTGCTTTTAGGGCTTTTGAAAAAACTGATTTTTACTTCCTGCATATTTATTCCTCCCTCTTATGAGTAGATCAAACCTTGAAAAAAAGATAAATAATGAATCAGCAGAAGTAAATCCAAATTACAGAGGCAGAAAATATGCACTTGATTTACAAAGCAAAACAATCTGTCAGCACACTGACACTGAAAGTGGGAAAATTAGATTTACATGGTGCAGTGATGGATTTAAATGAAAGAAGATAGCATAAATGAGACAAGGAAAATAATGGATTTTTCAGATTTAGGAACCAAAGAAAAAAGGATTCAAGTTGTTAGCTGTGTCATTGTTTGGCTAAGAAATAAAGAATGGACTAAATTTTGCGGGGAACAATTGGAGGGAGAGATCTGCTCCAAAAAAAGTGCACTGTTACCGAAAATGTGCAAAAAAACAATCTGCAGTTCTATCTTGTGGCAGACAAAAATAACACTGCATAACAATGAAAAAACAGTTAATTAGAAAGGGTTACTCATTCAAGCTTCTTTGGATGCTTTTAAAAATGTTTATGCCAGCAAAGAAGGGTTATACATAAAAATAAAAGCATACAAGATGAACTAATTGGGTTTTTAAAGGCACAAACACTTGGTAATGTATTTTCCTAATTGACTTCATACTTTTTAACTGAATTTATCAAAAAAAACCTGACCCTGGCCATGAGCATAAGCACAGCGCAGAGCTATTACTATTGCCAAATATGTAAAACATTCTTCCTGCCAGACTACAAAGTAAAAGTATGTGTTTTGACTTGACATGGCCCACAAATAAAATAAGCAGCTTATGATCAGATGAAATAAAGGTAGTTCAAATACTAATACAACATTTGGCTATTTTTTTAATTGACTTTTAGATTTTTTTCATTTGTATTTTTGTAGCCTAAGTTTTAGCAAAAAATGTGGTAGTAGCAGAAATCATGACTACTGATCATGCTACATTCACACTGGGCATATGACATTCATTCCAAAATATGCTGAACGTGCATTCTTGACGCGTTTAGCCCATGGCGTTCACGTTGGTCTGTCGCTACCTGATGATAGTGTAAAATGTCAAAGTGGTGCAGGACTCTCAAGCTTTTTCTTTCACAGCTCTGTTCTGACGTATGAAAGACAAGTGTCGTATAATACCAGATGGAACTATTGCTTATTGTTTGCTTTTCAAACGGTTGGCACTTCAGTGAACTGAAAGGGATGCCATCCATACATCATTACCAGATCCGAGTCCCTAATTAATCAACCTTAAACCTGGTTTAACTTTTTATCTACATTTAGTGGGCGTGCATTTTGTACGTGGCACGACGGATAAACACTAGTTTTAAACGCTAAAACACACATTTATGCGTCTTTATAAAGACTTTTCAATGGAAATGCTCGTTCATCAGGCGAGCACCTAGGCAGCTGAGACTGTATCTTTAAAAAAAGAAATAATACTTCTACAAAGGGTTCATCACTGCCTTAACAGCTCAGGCCTAAGAAGAAAGAAAAAGAAAACACTGTAGGTAAGATTTACAAATCTATGATTTATGTGAAGAAAAAAAAAGTGCTTAGAAACAAGTATCTTAAGGTTAAGCCAGCCTGTGCAAGATTCTCACATGTCAATCTCTTAGGTTTCTATGACAATTACTGTGTCAACAGCAGCACAATTTTCAGTCAATAACATCTAATAAAGAACAACTAAACAATTTCCAGATTTGTATTATTTTATCTGCCAGTACAGAAACATTTTACTGAGGATTTTGGAACTTCTGACCAAACCTACACAAAGAGTGAGAAGGCTGCTTGAGTGTCAGATTTCTACCTCCTCACATCAGGACTCACATGTGCGTGACTGCTGATGTTTTCATTTATAATTTCATAGTGCTGCATTGCAGTTTGAATATTTCATTGTTTACTGGATAATTGGATTAAGATGTTTTTTTTTTTAATCAATAATTAAAATTCTCAGGTGGGAGAGGCAACTCTGCGTTTTAGCTTGTCTACTGTTGGTTTTCGCAGAAACTCAAAACTTTTAAACAGCATTGAAACTGTAAATATTCTGTTTTAGTAGAGACAGTTGCTCAGCTCTGTTCTTAAATTTTATTTTTATTATTTAAGTCTAAACATTTTAATTACAGGTTAATTTTGAGCGTGTTCTTTTTTGTGTTTTTTTTTTTTTATTATTTGTATGAGTTTCTTTGTATAAACGTATATGGTGCATGCAAAATTTCATGTTCATTCTTCTGTCTAAAAAAGTGGATAAAACATTATTAGAACTAAACTTTGCAATGCAAAAGAAAAATTGAAACAGAGTAAGATTTGGAAATCTAGCAACAAAATCTAAAAAAAAAAAAAAAAATTTTGATGTCCTGTGAAAATCAAAATAATCTCTGCGACTGCAGGATACACATTGTTTTATGAAAGAGGGGAATTTGTGTAGTTTTTGAGGCTGTATAACCAGCTCTCTCACTTTTGTTTAATGTAAGCCACCCACCCTGCAGCAGAAACGAGCAGCAGACTTTTGAAATTGAAGGCACTTTTAAGATGCTCGGTTTAATCAAGTCAATGTTGGACACTGGGGGCCAGAACATGCAGATGAAAAGTGGACAATCAAAGTAAAACTTTTACAGGCAACAGATAATTAAAAAAAAACAAACTTGTAAGTGACTCCAGGAGGGTGAAGTTAAATGACCTATAGCTACGTCCAAATCCAATATCAAAGCCGACGAATACACAAAAGCTGACTCAGGATTTCTACATCTTCAAATGGAATCTGCTGTCATATAAGTATGGCTTGGGTAAGCATAGAGTTATTTAGGACCTCAGCTACTCCTTTGTCTGATACGTTACTGATTTGCAAATCACGTTGAAAGATATTCTATAATAAAATAAAATTAAAAAGAAAAGAAAACAAATCCATATAGTTAAAAAATTTAAGATACTTTGTTTAAACAAATGTTTTTTTTAACTTTATTGACAATTGAGGTATCAGACATTAAATAACTAACAATAACCATGTAATCCATATTACCTCGAAGATCAATCACTTATTAAACAAATGTTTCTGACAGATTCTACCTCTTTTTTTTATGGTGGCCCTGAATTGCAAATTATACCCAAAAATCACTCAATGCAAAAACAATATTAAATAAAATCTTTCAGAAAATAAAAGTAACTTCCAGAAATCAAAATGAAATGTTAAAAAAGGAAAGACAATAAGAAGCCATAAAAGGTAGGTATTAATATGGGGCATCGCTGATTGGATGATGGCATTTGATTTTGACGTATACGTTTTTAAAATGCCCCTTTAATGTCTGTAAACCTAAAAAGTTTCTTGGAGTACATCCAGTATCGCTTCATGCCAAATAACTTTCAGTTGAAATGATGGCAACATCACCATCAAGTCAGGGATGTCTCCTTTTTCCAGTTTGCAGAGCAAAAGTTTCTCCTTTTTTTTCATTTTTTTAACATTTCATTTTGATTTCTGGAAATTTTGTTTTCCGAAATGTTTTTTGTTTTTGTTTTTTTCCGGAAACCGGAACATTGAAACATGGGACATCGCTCAGTGGATGATGACGTTTGTCCATCATTTCAATTGAACGTTATGTGGCATGAAGCGATACTGGGTGTCCTCTGTACTATTCACAAAACTATTATAAGTAGACATTGAAGATGCATTTAGAAAAAAAACATCCAATCGGCCCTTTGGTACCTTTTTAGAGTTCTTATTTTGTTTAATTCACACTTCAATTCAGACTCAGTTACGGTCCACAAAATATGACAGACAAACAGAACATACAAAATGATAACTACAATTTACAACCATTCAGAGCACAATTTCTGTGCCCAGTGTTTCCTCAAAGTGGAGGTGTAGCGGCATGAGCCCCTTTGGGGATCAGTCAGGGACATTATAATTATGTTTTTAGACTTGTCCAGGCGCTTCATGAGGCTGTAGGTAAGATGACGTAGTAGTGCCTCACAGGTAGGGATGTGAGCATCCACAAACAGCTGACTGGCTCTGTACCACCTGGGCACCTGGAGCAGAAGCCTAAAGGCATCATTATAGGCCACTATGAATCTACAGAATGTCCCACTTCCAAAATTCCACCCCAGAGGAGCCGTATACGGTGGAGTGCAATACACTTTGAACATCGAACACTTTACTTGGACTTGAATTTTCTCGTCAGCATATTTGCCTGAGCATAAATTTGACAATATTGTCTCTTGATACCTCTGTCATCCCACAAATCAAATGTCTAAGGTGTTTAATAATTGAAGTTTGTAGCAGGAAGATTAATAATAATAATAATAATAATAATAATAATAGTAATAAACTTTATTTAGAATGTGCTTTATATTTTGGGTAAAATCTCAAAGCGCTATTACAATTAATATCAAAGTCTCTGCAATAGTCAGAGTAGACTTTCAAATTTCATTTTAATTACAGGAAACTACTTTTGGTTTCGTTTCTGCAATTTTGTCTGGATTTCTAAAATGTAATGTTTTTTTTTATTTTCATTTTTATAGTGCTGTTGTAATTTTTTACTGTTTTTGCATTGTGTGATTTGTTGGTTGGATTTGCACTTTAGAGCCAATGTAGTTTTTGGTTGGTCCTAGCAAAAGTTAAAAGAATTTACAAGAATCATAAAAAAGCATGTTCTTAAAAACATGTCTCACCACAGCCACTGCAACAACAGCATTTAGACATAAGACTATAAGAGAAGGAGACACACTTATTGCTCCCAAGCGATTTAAAACTGAAGGTCTTGTTACATCAGCCAAAAAGGCAAATAAGCTCCTCCATGTTTTCCCTCGTAACCCGTCCCACAGGATGTGTCTTTAGAGTACTTTGAGGTAACCACTGGGAAGCCCACAGAGACCAGACACTCATCTTATAAATGGCACAACAAATCAATATGGACACATAAATACAGCAGGGCCCGGCTGATTTTCATCATTTCTCTTCATTCTACAAATATCCTTTTCTCTGCTCTGTCCCCTTACCATATTTTCTGCATATCCTCTTAGAAATCCTCTACAATTTGTTTCAAATCAACAGAAAATACGCTCACAAATTGGGCCTGTTTCACATCCATAATCAAGCCAACTACTTTTAGGATTTCATCTCTTAAAACTCCTCATCTTGAAAGCGTATCATGTAGAGGTGCTGAGCAGGTCAGGACTTTATTCTAATTCTTGTCTTTGAATCCTATTTTTGCATTATTAATCATTTTGAAAGGATTGAATCATTTATCAGGGTTGCAGGAAATTCAAGTGGGGATAAACTCTCCTCCCAAAAAGTTCCAGACATGGCTGAATACAATGCTTTTAGTCATTTTTCCTTTGTTTCTTCTGGAATAACAATTGTTTTGTTCTTCCAGTTTCTGCAGCTGAAAGGTAAAGAAAAAGAAAGTGGCATCCTCGCCAACGTAATGCTTGGCTGCCTGCTGATTATTCTCTTTCCAGTAAAGACATACACATGCTTTTGTTCTCACATTGGATTGAAAAGGAGAGGATGATGAAAGATTGTGAAGTATGCCGTGTTTTTCTCAGAGGGAGGTCAGCGAGTGCAAGAAAGAGAAAGACAAAAGAACTGATAACGAGATTAAAGAGATTTAAATCAAATCAGCTCAACATGTGATGGTAATGCAAGAATTCTTGCAGAAGTGGCGCGAAGAAGTGGAAAGACATCTATTTTTTATCAAATAGACAAATTTCCTAGTTAAATTAAGGGAAAAAAACAACAACTTTGTTGTGATTAAATTTATAGTAAATAAACCAATTAATAACTTTTTGATCTACGGCAATGATTTCACTGGACACAATAATACATGAACCTCTGGTTAAACTGTATTTACAATTTTGTTATTTTCAAATAAATGTTATTATCAAAAAACTAAAGATATTTAAAACAGCATCAACAAATAAAGTTAAATTAACAATTACCCTTAACTTAAAAGCATGTAAAGTTTAGTTTTAAAGGGTTTTGCAAGAATTTATATTCATGCCCAAACTGGTTTACACTTCAGTCAAGGTGGCTTTGCTAAAAAAAAACGAATAAAAAAGTACAGTGATACTTCAAAGGCTCATGCTGTTTTCAAAGAAAAACAAATGGCAACTTTAATTGGGGGCGACAGTGGCTCAGGTGGTTGAGCGGGTCGTCCAATGATCAAAGGATCAGTGGTTCGATCCCCTCTCCCACCAGCCAAAATGTCGTTGTGTCCTTGGGCGAGACACTTCACCCTCCTTACCTCCAGTGTGTCTCCACTGGTGTGTGAATGTGTATGAATGCCCCGGTGATGGTCAGAGGGGCTGTAGGCGCGAAACGGCAGCCACGCCTCTGTCAGTCTGCCCCAGGGCAACTGTGGCTACAACCGTAGCTTACCATCACCAAGTATGAATGAGGAGTGAATGAATAATGGACACAATGTAAGCGCTTTGAGCGTCTGGAAAAGCGCAGATAAATCCAATCCATTATTATTATTATTAATTCTGCACACTTTCCAACGGCCTGTTGATGGGAAACATTAAATATACATTTTGTATATTCTGCCTGTTCCTATGAAAAAAAAAAGCAGCAGATGTTCCTAGTCAACATTGACTGAATGAGAGAACAGGACACTGAGTGAGTGCTTGGTCACCCATAGAAAAATGGTTCATATTTGGCTTCACCGATGAAGTCAATATAGTCGCACTAGATACATTTATTGAGGCACCTGATTGGTTAGTGAATAACTTGCAATAAAAAATATGAAAGAAAATTACGGTTAGCAATCTTCTTTAAAATAAGTTGGCCACAATATTTTGCAACAACACCCCCATCACAAGAAATAATGAAAAAAAAAAAAAAAAAAAAAACAGCTTGAGAGAAGGTGTAAAGAAATAAAGAGTTGTCAGCTCAATATACAACTCCCCAGTATTGGAATTCAATTCACTTTTTGGTGCTGTGCCAGGACGAGTACAAGCATTTTAGGTTCTATAATGGCGAATAATTAGCACATCCTTCTTGCATCATTGGAGCATGAATTTTCTGGACTGACATTTAAAGTAAAACAGACACTGTTTAATTAAAAAAAGCTGCTTAGGAAAAAAAAAAAAGAAAAACAGAAATAAAACAAGTCCTCTATCACGAAAATGTTTGTTGTACTTTAAGTCCTACATCCTTTTAGTGCCCTCATATAAATTCTTTATTTCATAATCTGCAGAACTCAGAGACTTTTCTTGCAGCTTCAATAAAGGAAAGTCTTCATGAGTGACCATCAAAGCCACCAAAATCATTTAGGTAGAAAACAACTGTACTGTTTTCCCAGAACTCCAGATGCAGGTGAATGCACTAACTTACAGACAACTTGACGACAAACTGTTGTGAACAAAGACATACACGGAAGATGTCTGCACTAGAAGTTGTTGTTCAGATTATGCTGTTTGAGGCAGCCAGTCAAAACTGACTCTCTGTGTGTTTATTGAATTGGTGGAAACTGGTCAAGTGAGACAAACTGACAGCTGCTCTCAAGCTCACCGTCTGACACATCCTTCCGCTCCCAGCAGGGCGGTGAGATGAGCTTGATGCATCTGATAAATATTGATTGAAGCCTTATCCTCACACAAATCAACTGGTTGAACACTTCTAAAGCGTAACTTGTGGATGTTAAGATATCACCAAAAGTAGAAACACAATTTAAATAGCATTTTCAAAATGTGGGCATCAGCATTTTGACATGATGCAATTGACCGGTTTGAGCTTTATTGAAGAAAACAAAATTCACTACATCAGGTTAGCCTTTAAGATAGTTGTTTGCAATGAAAACATAGAAGTTAAACACCAAGAGAGCATAAATTATTGATTACAGTCTTAATAAAAGAAACTATTAACCCTTGTGCTGTCTTAGATGACCCCACCCTTACTTTGACGTGTTATTCCTACCATGACAAAGGTGGATAAAGGTGGAAAGATTTTATGTAATCCATGGAAACCAGTGAAGATCACAAATCATTAAAGAAAAAAGGTTCAGTGCACTTTCTAGTGGGTCTAGATGACCCAACTCCCAACATTAAAGTGCCTAGGATAGTACAAGGGTTAAAGCCTCTCTGTGAGTCATGAGAATGAACATTTAACAATATTAGCTTACTGAAAATGAACATATTGTCTTAAAAGTGATTTTTTTTTAAATAATGAATGATGAAAAAATATCACATGATTTGTTTTCATTACTTAAATATATATTTTCCCCATGCATGTACACAGTAGTAGCATGTACACAGTTCATGCTTCAATATCTGCTAAGTGTTCCTTCAGCACAAATACATTTGATTAAGGGATGACCAAAGTACAAGATCATAGCTGCCAGAGGCTGACCCACATTTACTTAATTTGACCCTAACATAAAATATACTCTTTGGTCAACTTCTCTTCCTAAATGAATTTGTTCATTTTTACGCTTGCCCTGCCAGACATATGCCTTGAAAGCCACTGCCATGTTCAGCTGCTGCCAGAAAGAACCAGTGATGCATGCAAGGGCAAGCTGGAAGCACAAGTGCCCAGAATTTAAGCTGAGCATATACACCAACTGCAGACAAAACAAAAAAAACAAACAAACAAAAGAATAACTGTTTAATGAGATCCTCCTGAGAGGAAGGAGTTAAAAAAAAATGAGTAAAGGCATTCAACCACTCAAAGAATATACAGATGAATCTTTAAAGTCCCACTTCAGTTATAAATTTGTCTATTGTAAAAGCATTCCCAGTGGTCTTTTAAATATAATTATGCAGTTTTTAGCCATTTAAAAAACCTGAGTCTGCAGATCGGCAGATCTGGACATGGCTGCAGACAACATTAGCAGAAGGTGAAATCCAACAAGATTATAGAATAGTAGCACCTTTTATTAAAACTTTTTAATGTTAATAAACAGTTCAGAGTGTAAGATGAGCTTAAAAGGGAGCAAATAAAATGGTAATTGTTTTAATGTTAACAAAAACATGAATCAGCTTATCATGGAAAAGTGGTTAGAGAAAAGTGGTTTTGCGCCGGTATGCAACACTTTATATCAGTAATGTGTTGCATACCTGCGCAAAGCTACTTTTCTCTGCAGATCACCTGATTCAGGTAACTTGTGTTAGGGATTACAGTTTGTCAGAGAGCATAATAGGTTTTGACAGACGGGACGTGATCTTCCGGTTCTAGACTTCCACTTCTGGCACTGTCTTGCTGTCTGCAGTCAGGCCCTCTTGCAGAAATTTTCCTCTAAGTTGTGGCTGATATCCCGTCGTCCCTTTGATTTCACTCTCTTTCGCTAGCTTGCTCCCGGAGAAACAAAAAGCTTGATCAATATCGGAGCTATCCAGCCATACAGTTTTGAACCAAATGGCTCAGACGAGTAAATCAAAGACGCACATGGACCTGTATTTGTCTGCAAGTGGATGCATCAGAATTGGAGCGGAGCAGGGAGACTTTGGCCCGCCCATTTCAGTTGCTGGGTCACAGCTGAGTGATTTTTCAAACGGTGCTTTTTCTATCTGCTCCTGATCCATCACCATTTGAGTAGAGAAATATTCAGAAATGCAGTTTTTTATCTTAAATTCTAACATATGTCCTCCATCATGAGTAAAAATGCTAGAAGAACATCTTAAAAACACCAAAAACACAAATTTCAATGAATTGGATCTATAAACAGAATGAAATAAACAGTAAAAATGTCAGAAACAAAAGCTATTTCTGATTAGCTTTTTTTTTTGCCTGTGTTAATGACTAAACATTTAAAAAAGTGAAACTCCCTCATTATGTATTCATTTTTAAAGCAATGTATTTTTTATGCATTCAAGACACCACTTCCAATGAAAAGTTTATGTAAACATGCACAGTTGTGTTTTTGGGATTCCGCTTTCAAAACTTTCGCAGTCATACGTCATTAAAAAGGTTTCTAAAACCATTTTTATATGTATGCTATATGTACAAAACATACAAAACATTGATTGCTTTGGAACTAAAACCATGATAAACTTAAACCAATTAGGGACTTGGCATTGATAGTGACTAATGGATGGCATCCATTTTAATTCACAGAAGTGCCAACCTTTTAAAAATTAACCATGAAGCAGAAAATAATTGCGGTTTGTATACATGACACCAAGTCTTTAATATATCGGAATAGAGCTGTAATACCTGAAGCAATATTTCAGAATCTTGCACCGACATATTGCACCACGCCTCTCCCAACTTTAGGTGGTGGGACATGTGCTGGTAAACAGTAGAAAATGAAAAAGAAGAAGAAGATCCTCCTTGTTCATCCAGTGTGAACATGATGGGCTACACGCGCATTCCGGTGTGAACGTACCATTACAGAGAATGTCTGAGCTTAGTTATCATTTTATTACTTCATAATGTGCTCCCATCAATTCAAACTACAGCCAGCATTTCAGCCATAATAGTCTCAGAGAAAAGAGTACATCTTGGCTCATTATAGATTTTAATTTGTTCAAACATTCAGAGTCAGTGCTTAGTGACAATTTCATTTATACCAATTTTCAAACAGGGCTTTTAATTGCAGTTGAGCTCTTTTGACTGTCATAGGATGGACAGAAATTGACATTCATCAGGCCCCGAAAATAGATCAAAGGTCTCAAGTGATATCCCAAAATTGTGGCAGTTTGCTATTCTTTGTTTGAACATGGCTCTCCTGACTCTATGGCCTGTTAGCTGCTGCATAAGCAGTGTTTAAAAAAAAATACATGGATAAGAGAAGAAAATGATGACAGCTCTACAGACATTTGGAGGAGCTATCAAAACCCAAGGTGGCTCAAAAATGTTACAGAAACATCAAATGCTACTTTAAATGCAAAACAGGTAAGTAGAAATCATGTGGGTACATTTACATATGAACCATGTAGTTCTTGAAAGAGTCTCTAAAGTGCTTTTTCTGCAGTGTAAATTTGATGGCAGTCAGAGTCCAGCGCTCCTCAAGAGCTGAATTTGGTTCCAGTCTGATGTCGCAACTCACTGGTGCGTTGATGCGAGGAGTAAAGAGCAGCCATGAGCTGCGGGATGGGACACAGCAACAACAATACAACTAAGCACAAGTATCCAAAAAGCAAACTAAATTCTTAACCCGAGGCATTTAACTGCCAGGATTTTCTACATCCATTTATTCTGTCTATATATGAACAGAATAAAAATCCCAACTAGTATATGTATTTCTAAAACTGCTGATGGTTTCCCTAAAAAATAATGTGTATTTTAGGGCAAATGTTTGGCCACAATGCCCTTCTTGTTTCACAGAAAGCAGATTTGGCATGAGGGCTAGTGGGTGACAAAAGCTAATGATAAGCTCAGTCTGTGCCCTGCAAAGGTTTTCAGCTGTAACTGGAAATGGCTGCTAACTAAGGTCATTTGGAGGCTGCTCAGACAGCCCTGGGAGAGACTAAAGGTTTAGGAAAATAGTAAGATTTACAAAAAAAATTACCTCTGTTATTGCAATTTTTGTTTTTAAACTCTACCTTGTATCCCTTTAATGACAGTTCATGGACTTGTTTTATTTGAGAGAACAGTATGGTTCGAAACATTCAATGATTTATTTCTCAAATAAACCATGTCTATTTTAATTTTTTTGTGTCAGTTTGTTAAACAGCTGTGCAATATTTTGTTTTAAATGTAAGTAGTTCAGTACACTCTGAACAGCTTATAATCTTTGAGCTTTTTTCAAAGTGTTCTCAGTGGTCTGTTAATTATGATTACGCCGTTTTTAACCAAAATCTAAAAATAAAAAAATAAAAACTGTGGTTTTCTAGGACATAGTTTCTGTAGAGCAGCGATATTTTTTTTAGAAATTTTTGTCTGAGTTGTTGACAGGGCTGTTGGTGCAGAACAACCACGTTATCTTCCTCTTTGCCCAGCATATTTTACATCACAAACATGCTCTTTTTCAAACAGCATTTTTTATCCACTCTTGATTCACAATGATTTGAATAAATAAATACTCAGAAATATAATGTTGAACTTAATTTTCTTTAAATGTGTTCATTACCATGAGATAAATGCCAGACAAACGTTAAATACACCGGAGTGGGTCTTTCAGGTATCATCAATGGAAAATATGGTTCCAAATAAAACCCATAATGTGCATTTAATGCACATTCATTTTAACAAAGAGAGAAGTATATAATGGAAGGTTTATTCATAAATAATAAGTAAGTTTTGTTTGAATTTAATGAAATACAGAGACAAAAACACATTAAGACAAAAGATTCAATAATGATGGTGTGAACTATCTTAATGTGTTAGAACTTTTTTCTTAAGTGTAGGCGTAACTCAAACTGAAAAAACAAGACTCAGAGTAAAAATAGGTGAAACTAGAGGAATGCATTTACATAGTTATTTTTTAAATGACCCCACTTAAATCCAGTCAGAAAACAAAAAAGTTGCAAGCAGGTTTTGAAAATGTATTTTTGTTCTGCCTCCACAATGATCTGTATTCAACTCGCCTTCAAAACACACAAGGGTTCATGTATTGTTTTGTATTCATTTCTTTGTTGTTTTTTTCTAGGTGAAAAAAAAAGCTTTTTAAAGGATGTTAAAATAAGTGCAAACTGGCAAGAGCACAGCCTCAGTATCGGTTCCATGAAAGCCTCCAATCTGCAGTCCAACTGGGATGGATATAAAGACTGGATAAATACCACATGAAGAGAAGCTTTTAAGTAAGTGAATGACAAAGAGAGCCTTTCATGCAAGTCAGACCAAATAAGTTGAATGCCATTTAGCTTTTATTAAAGGTCTGACTCGCAACACTTTCAAAAGTGAGGTTTGAAAGCATCAGAAGAAGGTTTCACCAACAGATTTCAAAGGAACAAAAATAGTGATGATTGGCTGCTGCCTGATTAAAAACAGAGGCACAGAGAGAAAATTTGCCCACACCAGAACAACAAAGACAAAGACTGTAACGGCACAGTCAAAATATAAGCGTAAAATCTAGCCAAAGAAATAATTTTTGCAGGTAAAGTCTCAGTGACAGAAAAACATCACAAGTGAAATAGCGCAGTTGTCTAATGCAAATTATAAAAATGGGTTTATGCAGAACCGGTCAGGTAAAAAACATCTATTTTCTGCAAAGAATGAGGCTAGTACATGAATAAGGGGTATGAGAAAAGTCACACATATAAAAATGCCAATGATTAATGTCATTTTGCAGAAGAAATATTCACCTGACACTCAATTTCTGAGAAGTCCCCAAGAATGTCTGAAATGAACGAATAAGGGTGTCTCTTTTGGGGGTTTGGCAGCTCAATTAATTCAATAATTTTCTCATTTGTAAACCTTTGGCACTTAATATTTCAAAAAGACAAATAAGAGTCATTAAGGTATTACTTTTAACAACCATTTATCATTCCAGGATCTATTGTCCTCCAACGTATGCCAAGGCTTGCAGGCTGTATGCTCTTTGCTTTGCATGCATTTGATGTAAGTGGGATAATATATAAAAACGTAAAAAAACTATTTTAAGCTATTATTTATGACAGTGGCAATGTTATGGAATTATTAGCCACTTTGCAGCAATTAAGTGTGCTCAATAATTGCAGTATGTAATTGCAATAAAGCAGCCCAAGAACCTGAGATGGTTGAAATGAACGCTGAGGAGCCAATATTGTTCCTTCATAATGTGCCCATTTTCCAAGACGGTTTTCTTTTTCCTTGTCAGGCTGTTAAAGTAAGGTTTGCTCCAAACAGACTAATGAAACTACAAAAACAATGTGGATGATGTTTGTGACAAAGCAAGACACTTTCCTCACAAAAAACAAAACACATATTTACCTTAAAAAATTCAAACTTTCAAGCTTTTTTTTGTTTGAAAAACTGAAGTAGTCTGCTTTTTTTTTTTTAAGAATGAAGTTGATGCGGTTTCTGTTTTCCTTTGATTGCCATTGTAATGTTAATAAATGATCTTAAAAGATGTACTAAGTGGGTTTTTTAACCTACTGGTCGAAACAGAAAATAATAATAAGTAAAAAAAAAGTAAATAAGCAGGGGTTTAGTGCAGCTGATCCATTCAGTCGCTCATTTACTTCCTTCAATAAATCCTTTTCATGAACACAGGAGGCTGGGGAATAATCCCAGCACACACAGTGGAGAAGGCAGGGAAACACAAAGTGATTTACAGTTTTCAATATGCCAGAATTAGTTACAGTTTGACTGTGCTGTGTTTAAGACCTGTTCTAGCAGTAGTTTGCTGGAATGATGAGGACAGTTTACTCCTGCAGAAGTGGCCCTTGTTTAGCTTTTCAACATCTGTCAGCTTTTGTAACATAATCAAGGTGGAAAATTGGTTAAAAACAAACAAAAGTATCGATTTCTTTTAGCCCTCGGTATAACGACTTAGGTCGAAGTCTTTTTTAGCTTTCACACTTTTCCATTTTCTTCTTACCTGGCAGTTCAGTAACCGCTCCAAAGGGTTGTGATCCTCCTCATAGCTTCCATTCTATCATGGCGACTCTACAATAACGACAAAAAAAGGAAAAAAAAACATAATAAAAAAACTTTGAAAGAAAAATCAAACTTTATGTGTCATTTTTGAAACTCTGCATCTGAAATTGAGGGTTTTTCTGCTAGCTTTAAACATACAGTCCACACTGTAACAGCAGACTGGTTAGCAATCAGACACATTGAAAGAGACAGAAACCCCCTGTCTCAGTTATTTAAATGTAACAAACAGCATTTAGACAACACCTTAACAGACATGTCAATAAAAGTAGGAATTAGGAAGAAGGGCCGTTTTACCCGATGTGAGTAGAGACACTGATCGATGAAGAGGAGAAAAGAAAATCTATTTTGTTTGTTGTCTGCAGCTTGGAAAAAAAAGCAACAGAAGCTTTCACCTCAAAAAATCCAGGGCAGAATATGTTGTAGGGATAAAAACACAGAGACCCAACATGAACCATCAACTTCAACAGGAAGGAGTTGGAGTCATTAGAGGCCAAAGCTAGAACCCCTTATTATAGGGACAGCCTTATTGTTGAATGATGAAGCTTTAATTGGAGATGATGAGAAGAAAAACTGATTTCTGGATGAAAAATGTTTTGTCAAGCAATGATTAAAGTGTCACATTGAGTAAATGACAGCAGGAAATCTAAAAAGATTTCCTAACTGCATTATTAAAGTTTTCCAAGAAGCACAATGTAATAAAGAGAGACAATCAAGACTTGTAGAAATAAAATTGTCATAATTTTTCAATTTGTCAGACTTTTCTTCATGAGGGTTACGCCTGATTTGAGGAAAAGTAGAAATAAGGAGGTTTTTGTAACACGACAGTCCCCCCAACAAGAGTTAATTTGCAGGAAAAAGTCTTCATACATTAGGACCTTGGAAAATTTCAGTTTGTTGACACTCTATATGATAAATGCAGCTAGAACTAGAGATATTGAGGGCCATGATGATGTTTTAAAGCAAATATGGAAAATATGGCGTTTTAAGCCCCAGGAAAAAAAAATACACTTGTTTCTTTAAAATCTTTACTGATTCTAAATAATCTTTGAGGCATCTTGTTAGCCTTCTTTTCAACAACTTCCTGCGCTTGTGCTGCAGTTGTAGTGTCTTTGAGAACCTCAGTCTGAGGCGACCTTAGAGTGTCGGAGAAGCTTATTTCCCTAAGAGAAGCAACAATCAAAGCGATGAAGCTGCATTACCCCCCCCCCCCCCCCCCCCACACACACACAAAGATGGCTTAATCATCACACACTAACTCAAAGAGGGCAGACCCATGCTGAATAAATTATGGAGGACAAAAGCAACGGGAAATTACGTTTTCCATCATGCATGCCATCAATAAGTTCAGTGAAAGAACTTTAAGAGAAAATATCTTTGAGTAAAAATACAATAATGGATGCTGTGTTTTAGCATCTTTTAAGTGTGCAAATAAAATTTGATTGTGGGCATATTGTGGGAAATTATGACTATCCCAGTATGAAATCCCAGATTTATTACAATCTTTAACTTTTCTGATCAAAAAGTTAAATAATTGAATATAGTAAAAAGAAATATGTATTTCTATTCAGTGGCTATCATAAACTTTTTTAAGGGTGACAACATGTCAAGCAGTATCCTAAAAGAAAAAAGAAAAAACAAGTTGTCCTCAGGGACTATTTTCAGGCGCACTTTCTGTGTCTACTATTTATAGCAGGATGATGGTGTAGGTGACATAACCGTGTTCATCCAAATGAGGCAAAATGTCACTCTGCACAAGAATGTGACTCATTGCTGTGTTTTGAACAATTCAAATAACAATGAAGTTTAGCAGCAAACAGGAAACTATAATTCCTTTACATTCTGGTTGGTTTAGTCATTCAGGGTGGCAGTCATTTCCATATCAGTCTTGATATTGCACAGACAATTGTTCAATTTTTGCACAATGTATGCTCACATAGGTTAATACATTTCAACTTTAAAATATTACCATTACTAGAATCCAAAATGATGTCTGACCACTAATAATAAAATAATATATTAAAGCAGTTTAGATTGATTGATTGATTAAAACAACAGAAGAATGAAAGTTAAATAGAATAAGCTGGTTTAATTAAACAGGTGAGTTTTTAAACTGGTTTTAATAAGTGATAAAGAGTCTAAGTTACACATTGAGGGAGTCATTGCATGGCAAGCAATATTGGAGCTATCCAGCCGTACAGTGTTGACCCAAATGCCAGCTCGGATGAGGAAAGCAAAGATGTACATGAGTTGTCTATCAGAGCAGAGGACGTGTGGCTTGCTGTAGTAGCTTCTACGCCACACCTACAGGATTTTTCCAACTGCATTTTTGTGTCTGCTCCTGATTCACACTAATCTGAATGAAGAAATATTTAGAAATGCAATTTAAAGCTTACTTAACTTTAAGACTTGCATCATGAGAAAAATGAACATGCTAAAAACACCAAAAACATGATTTTCATTGGAGTGGGTCTTTAAAATATAGAAATTATGCGACTGGGAAGAAAACGTTTTACAATGTGTTGCTTTTTTCTGTTTTTTCCCCAGGTCTTTTTACTAGGTCATTTCCACAACTAATTTATTACAAATGTACAACGTATTATTTAACCACAACAGCAGTTAATGACAAAAGTTTGGTAATTAAGGTAGATACAATTCACATTAACATTTATGCCATGTCTTTGTTTGCTTTGTCCTTGCCCATAAATTCATGTCACCAGAGTCAAATTCCATGAATGTGCGCTCATATTTGTCCAGTAAAGCTGATTCTGATTCTTATCACATGTAAAAACCAAGCTAGAAGGAAAGTTAGATTTATTATTCAATCATTCACCTTCTAAGTCGTTTTGTTCCTTTTGAGGTCATGGAGCTGCTGGAGCCTATCCCGGCCACTCGTGGGTGAAGGCAGGGGATATCCTGGACAGATCGCCAGCCAGTAGCAGGGCAATTCATTCATTCATTTTTCAAACTCACTTTTTCAAGGTTTCCTTTTTTTTTTTTTTTAATCTGTTAAATTCTCTCAAAATTGTAAATTGTGGAATGGATATATCTGTCTTGCTGCAGGAAACTTGCTGGAACTTTGAAGCCCTTAATTTCAACAAGACAGTCACAATGTATTGCTTTATTCAATGTGGTGGAGTACTGTTGTGATATTGACGACCCTTACTAATATCACTAATCACATCACCAGTGGTCTCCTTTTACTTTTAAATCTATGGGTTTCTATGTTTTGTAAAATCAACTCACTTGGGTCTCATTGTAAATCATCAGTATAGTCATTATGCTTTACATAAGTCCTCAGTCTCTTTCTAGTTTACTTACTTCTGGACATCTTAGCAGCTCCTTAATTTCCATGATACACATGTTTAATTTATCAGATGGCTGCCTGTTTTGTGCTGCATTTGTCCCATTCTATGGCATTTAAAATTGCGGTTTAGTAGACAACAGTGCTCTATTTCCTTTCCTTTTTGTCAACGTTAAGATACGATTGATATCTCTAAAATTTGCTTTTGTTTATCAGTGTGTATTTTCGTTCAGTTCCTAGCATGTATTGGGTTTATTCAAAACTCTGCCCTGCAACACATTCAATATACTATATGTGTTATCTTTATCAAATGATTTTTTTAAACTTTCATTACAAAATTTCATCAATCTTCTTGATGCTTGAAAGAAGTTCTGTATACCAGGTCAAATCAAAGCTGATAAGGCACTGACAGGATGATTCTTGATGGTCATAAAAAGACAAAAAAAGGAATGTTCAGTGCTTTATATTCCCACATTCAACTTGCCTTGAGATGGTAAATTAATAAAAAAAGGAGAAAGGAGGAAAAAAAAGGAAAAGAAGGAAAAAGGAGAGAAAAAAGAAGGAAAACAAGATGGCAAACGATTAGTAGAAGATCTAAATTGTCATCTTTTTTCATTATAAAAATCATCAATATTGTAAACCTTTCTCCCCTCACTTCAAATGCACATCCACTTTGACTTTAATCCTCCTTTGACAAAATAATGAATCACCTTATTTTTTTATAACGCATATCAACCCTGTAAGCGCATCCCTACGTTTATGTTTTTCCTCTAATTAAGAAGAGAGAGTCGTACTCAAACCTGAAATATAAAGCTCGTCTGATCTGTTAGACAGCTGCTGTTTTACCTTTCGTTGCATCTTTGAGGTAGAAGATGGGAGATCAAACAAAGTTGAGGCAGTTTGTTTTTTTTCAAGTCAATCTGTAACATTTTGTCTTTTAACTAAGAGGCAGTAATGCAGCAGCCATGGCTATGAAGTCTTAATAGCATACGGTTCAACATATGACTGTTTTGCACTTCAAATACATTTTTTATACCAAGTTTTTATTTTCATGTAGAGCCTCTCATAAAAAAGTAAAAACTTTGCTACTGTAAGTTTAAAGTATTGTAAGCTGTGCACTGCTAAAAGTCTTCTGAAATCTATAGAACAAAAACGTATGTAGATGTAAAGATTTATGTCTTTTGGTGCTATTAAAATTAAGCAAATAAATAAAAATATACATATAAAAAAAAAAAAAAAAAAAAACTGAAGGCCCTTTTTTTTTTAAATCTCTTTCACAAAGTAATGGTCCAACAAATCAACACTAATGTTGGAGCCTTCTGCTGTAGATCTCAGCAAATTTTGACCTGCAGGTCACACTACATCACCCTGTGGAAGTGACCAGAAATGCATGTCAGGCTGAATCAATCGGGTGCACAGCCACTCGTTCAATTAAGATCTTTGGTGGGGTTGAGGAGTGCAGTTTGCAGTATGGTGAGTACAGGCTCCCAGAGGAGCAGTAAGTGCTGAAATCAGCTCAGCTGTGCCCGTCATTTGTCATTATCTAATGGCAAATCCATGTGTGTCTGGGAGAAGCACTGAGGGACAGTAAAGAACAAGAGATAGATAGATAGATAGATAGATAGATAGATAGATAGATAGATAGATAGATAGATAGATATTGTGTTTTCTTCTTTTTTTAAAAGTCAGATAATGTGGCGAGATGATTCCAATTAAGTGGCTCCACAACATGCATTAGCACAAACACAATTATCTGAAAGAAAAGGCTGCAGTTTTGTAATTTTCTCATTTACTGTCCATGATATGGGTCTTAATTAAATTACAATGCGGCTAAATCTGTACCCTAAAAATGATTCTAATTAATACAACTAAGCTGTGTACATCGTGTCTTGGTGGGCTTATATGATTAACTTACAGAACTATTGGACTCCATTTCAGAGTCTGCCTCACAATCCATCCTTACTTTGAGCTTATAAAGCCGTCAAACACTGAAACTGGCAACAAAGTTTCAGATTTCTCTCTTCTTAACCCTTTGAAGCCTGAATTTATTTCCAGCTATAAAGAAAAGAAAATGTGACTTAGGTTTTTGCTTTTAAGTAGATGCAAAACATAATGGTATTTTTGGGTAAAGGGGCTTTGATGCATATTGGTATCAAGTGGTTAACAAAAATAGCCAAAAGTTGCTTATAACCGTGTATTGGCAAAGCAAAATGCTGCTTTTCAAAAATGACACAAAATACACCTACGTATGGACAAAAGCACATGTCTGTATAGGTGGAGGACTACAACACAGGACGATCCACGACTGATCACATTATGTCTTTTTAACTCACTGACAAAAAATGTAATGACTTTTTCATTTCCTTATTAAAGAAAAAGTTTGAAACTTAAGAGTTTTTGCATACACACAAATAAACAAAGAAACAAGTATCACTCTCGAGAAGAATTACTCCATTCAGGGGAGATTTAGAATTAATATGTCTGATTAAATGTCTGACTGAATTAGCATTTGGAGTCCGGAGAGATTTGAAGCTGGAGACGGCGTATGAAATATTTTGTGGGAGCATGAAAGGCAGACAGATTGGGCAACAGAGGAAAATAAAGTAACAAAGAAACATGGGGAGGAGAAAAGATAGAAAGAGCAGTCCTGTTGGTTTCTCTCAAAGGAGTGTTTGATTAAAACCTTCTGACAAGGGAACATTAATGCTCCCGATCTGGGTGCAATACTTAGGCTCGAAAATGGAAAACTTATTGTCACTTGGTCAAGATTTAAGATTTAATTGCCTTGGCCTGCCAAAAATATTCATCATGAAATTCACTGTGATTTCATATAACCCAATTTATGAAAGAGTAACTAAAAGGTTTAGTGAGAAAGAGTATATATATATATATATAAAATCTTACAGACACAAACATATATATATAAGAAAGCCTATACTCAAAAAACAATTCCTAAAAAGGAAGAGGACAGTCACGAAAAGTCATGGATGGTGAAGGATGCAAACAGCGTGATTGGTCAAAGAAAAAGAGAGCCATGCCTCAAATGTGGGATTTCTCCAAGAGTAATTATCAAAAGGCCAGGAAAACCTTGGAAGAAAAAGATATGTTAGAAGAGAGGCAATGCCATGAGTGATATGCACTAAGCCAAAAGGAAAGTGAAATACAGATCAGTTTGTGTGGCTTTAGAATAAAATTGACTGCCTGTACACCCTCTGGCAATCAACACAAAAACTGAAGGGAAAAAAAGAAACATGACCACTTCTAGAAAATGGAGAAAACACTCAAGGTAAAGAATAGACAAAGGATGAAAAGAAAGCTATACATGTCAGAGATGAAAACCTCAGAGTGAGGGAAGAGGTGAATACAAATTAAGAAGGCAAGGAAAAGTGGGATATAGAAGCCTTTGGGCAAATGAGTGTGACACGCGGGCAAAGAAAGGTGTAGGAGAATAAGAAAGGAATAAAAAGAAGTGAGAAAAGCATGAAGGATTTCCTCTTAATTGTCATCATTCACTTCAGTTCTTGCTGTGATGGACAGTATGATGAGTCACCAGGTGAGTCTTTCTCTAAAAGCAGATCCGTGCCACAGCTGAAGTGGCAATCTGTCAAATTAGATTCATTTCTACCATTCTTTCTCTTTGACTCATTTGGATATTATTCCAGAAATAAAAAGCAACTCTCATATGGTGTCACATTTGGCACAGTAACTGAGTTCCTAGTCTTTTTTTTTTTTTTTTTTTTTTAGTCCATCTACCATTGGCCATGTATGTTTTTTTTCTGTTCTTTGTGCAATAATGTGTTAAAGTATTAAAAAAGATATATCACAGAGATTTAGATTTAAAAAAAAAAACACGGAATATGATTAAAAAGAAATTCTAAGAACCAAGGAAAGTCACACATTTTTTGCCAATTAAAAAAAAATCTTTGACCCACTAGAGACAAACTGGTGTTTAAAACATTTTTGTTGCATTTTTTTTCTCCTGATGGAAGACATATATGAAAATAAATAGATAAATAAAACTGTGTTATTTCTTTAGTCAAATTGTTGAAAATCAGGAGCAGACAAAAGAATGCCCTTGGAAAAATCTTGTAGTTGTTAACAAACAAATCGGCAGCCACAGGCCGATTTGTGCTCCGCTCCATTCTGATGCATCCACTAGCAGACAAATAGATCAATTAAGGTCTTCATTTTCCTCTTCTGAACTGGGTCAAAACTTTAGCACCAATATTGCTCTCTGTTGTTAGCTTGTACCACTAATGTTAGGTTGGGATTGTGGGGAACTGTAAGCCAGTGGGAGAGAGTGTAAACAGATATAATGGGAAATGAGCTTGGGCTCACTCATACCCCTGCCCACAATTTAGAGATGAATCTCTAATGAACTACTGCCGCTATGCAGAAACTATGTCCTAAGAAATACATACCGGTAAGTTGTTTGATTTTTCCTAAAAACTGCATAAAAACAATTAAAAGACCGCTTGGTACACTTCTACAATACATCAAAAGATGATTAGAGTGGGGCTTTAATGTGTTGAGAAGTATGGGAGTTTTTGCAGTCATCTTCTGTTCAGGGTCACATAGATTGCTGGAGCTTATCCAAGATATTGTAGGTTGAAGGTGGGGTTCACCCTGGACAGTTTAGTTATTATTTATTGCTATTTATTTAAGATTTCTACTATGCAATAACTATGTATGTTACTAGGTATGTAAAAGACCATAAGTTTACATATTGTGCAGGCCGTCTAAGTAATATATTAATTACAGGTGTGTACTTTTACAGGTCTCTGGGAAATTCAAATTTTGACTTTAGTTGATATTTAAATTCTATTTTGGAGTGAGAAAAAAATAGACAAAAATCTATAGAACAGCCCTTTAATGAACATCTGTTATTACTCATTTCATCATTTTTATAACTTTAAAAAAAAATACTTTTTTTAACATTTTGATTTTATTTGCATGACACTTTTTGAATAACAGTAAAGAATTTATAATTTTTTTGTACAGCGCTGAAATTGATCTAAGACAATGCAACAAATACTAAACTTATTTTTATTTGGCAGATTTACAGAAAGCACAACATTTATTTCAGTATATGTACAGAAATAGAAATAAATGAAAATGGCAGGGTAAGCAATGCTTACATGCTAATCTAAAGACTCTTATACAATGTTTTATAATATCATGTAAAATAACGTCCATAGTACATAGAAGGGAAGGTGAATATTACAGCATACAAAATGCAGGGTCTGGATTGTTTCAGATGCAAGAGTTTTATTATGATGCACGATGTTATGATGCGAATCACTAGAGCATGACATTAGATATTTTGTGCGAGCAACAACTTCTCAACCATTATTAAAAATAATTATGCTCAATAAGGAATTAAGTAGAAAGTGGACAAATTAAACCAATATAGAGGAAACGTTCCTTCCATTGCGTAGTGTTCCTTCTGCATCGAGAAGCACGTGTCAAGTCCAGCTACAAAGTCCTTATTTTGGAAAGCACGTCAACATTTTTTTAAGCAATTTCACAGCAGATGACTTTGGATCACCACCACACAGCACAAGCAATAGCTCTGCCAAAGGGACCACACAGGGACCAAGTGCTCCCTTATTGAAGATATAAGTACTAATGTAATACTTTTTTGACAAGGACTGAAAACCCAAATTCTAACAAACTCAAATCAAATTTGCTTTACAGGATTTTATAGGAAATTATTTTGATTCCAGGAGCACTACACACTCTTTTTCTTTTTTTAATAAAGGGATATTCTTTAGTAATAGGTAGCATTTACTATATGGCTTATTATAAAGTATCTACCACATGATTCCGTACCCATCTCAATACATGGTCCATGAATTGATACACAAATGACTCTTTTGTTTTTTGTGGTTAAAAAAACGGTGTCATTTCGATTTATTTGGATATTGTTATAATTGTGTTGTGAAAAAAGGGTTACCATATGTCCCTCGCAATGGTTCACCTTCAGCTAACTATAAGTGACCGAACATGGACACAAGCTTGTGATTGGATGTGTTTTTGTTTGCATCACATGTACATAAAAAAGCAAAACAGGAAGAAAAACTGACAAAGGTTGCCAGAAATCGATTACTTCCTGATGTTTGTATCTGTGGTTTTCAACTGATTCTGCTGTTAGTCTCGTAGCTAGATTTTTTGATCGGTATCTTTTACATCCCTACGTTGTCGTGGGTTTTAATTCATGAATTCTAACATTGAGGTGAAGATAGCCCGAAAGTGAATACTGCACATGGGAAAGCTCTATATATCACAGAAAATAGTGTCTGTCAAAAAAGCTTATTTATTTTTGGTGGTGGGTAAAGCCCCAAAGGAAATACTGACTGGAGACATAACCCCCCTTGGGGACTACTGCCTCTTTTCTCCTTCCACAACCCTTCTCCTCACTTTACATCTTTTACCTTTAAGATCTTCACCAAGGAGCTACCATTTTCTCTCTGAAAAGGGGGAGGAAGAGAAAAAAACTAAAGGGGGTTGTTCTCATTCCCAGTACTATCTTTGCCTCTATCACAGTCAAACTATACCTCCCACACTTGAGTGGTCCACAGAGCTCTTTTTGGTTGTGCTCAGCTGTAATGCATGAAACAGGCTAAGTTTACATGCTTCTATGTGCTCCTCCCTGGCCTGTCTGTCTCTACGTGGGAAGTAGAGCTTTTATCCCAACCCTCCTAATTAACAGCATTCCCATTACACTTCCCAGTCATTAAAAGAACTGCTTGTCCTTCTCCGTTCTCTGGTGTGTTTTCCTTTCATCATCTCATTTCCTGTTCAGGTGAATTTGGGGTGTGAATGTCTTGGTTGGTACATTTTCTCCACTAAGAGTGAATTATGAGGAACCAGTGCAGTAGGGCTATGAAAACTTTGGAAAGCCACCTCTCAATGGTCTGTTCAAGGGATTGTGCCGTCGTCATGGGAGGCAATGACAAGTCGCCTGTCTGCTTGCAGTTTCACTTAATGAACAAAGTTGTCAAATGCATTGTTATATTCAGGTCATTTGGGAAGTTCCCCTTTGCTGCAAAAAGTCAAGATACTAAAAATATGAGAACCGTACAGAGTAGGCAAGGTCCAATCTAAGTCAATGCCTTCCTTATTCTACCATCAAGGGAAGGTTTTAGGTTTTGTGGTTATGCAGGTTTTGAGCAAGTACATAATTAAGATGACATTGTTGCAACGGTAATGTGCTCCTCAGCAGCACAGCTCTGCTGTAGAAAGTCTCAATTGGTGAGACCGTTGAGCCCCAGGAGTTTCTATTTTCCAACACAAACATGACAGAATATACGGTCACAAAGGTAGACAGCAGTAAAGTTTACAAATCAAGACTCAGGAACTTCCTAAGTTTTTCCCCTTATTTCCAGGACCACTAGAGCTAGTGTACATCACCCTGCAGTGTCATGTCAGTCCCTGAGCCACTCCTGCTGTGTACATGTATTATGTGGCATCTCAATGTAGGTGCAAATACATACCTATCATTTGACAATGCACATATTTGACAATTTCTGTCTGAGAAGAAGAAATTATTTAACATTTTTTGGTAAGTTGTTTTTATTAATTTAAAGTTCTGCTCTTGTCAAATTATAATAATAATGGAAAACGTTAATCAGGCAGGTGAAAACTCAACAGAAAATATATTTAAATGGACAGCTCTAAACAAATAATTGTGACTAAAAAGGGAATAACAAAAGATAAAACAGTCCATACGTGAATCAGAGAGTGCTATAAAGTGGGTCTACAAGGCACAGGGGAAACAATAAAACTGAATGCAGGTGTGGACAGTTATAAAAGGGCAGAATGAACACACAAAAATGGATAAAAGCCACCAGTACTGCAAAATCATAATAAAATCATTTTGTACTGAATAATAGTTTAAGGTGAGAAGGAAAATGAGCAGAGGATAACTGAATTTAGATCCTCACAGTTCACTTTGCTCATAGCAGAGTTTAATGTAATGTTGAAACGAATAACCAAATCAAAATGGGCTATTCTGTTTAGATCTAAACTTGAGCAAAGTTCATTACAAACAACAAATACACTTGAGGTTATTTTTTTTTCCATAGGAGTGTATTCTTATCAAATGTACATTCAAATACAATTTTTTTTTATAGAGCCATTAACTTGTGCTCAAATCTTTGCATTAAATAATGAAAATAATAGTAAAACGATGGGTATATTAAAAGCCCCCAAGGCAGATACACATTAAACAAAAACAAGAAAAACAGTCCATAAAATCAGATTAAAGTAATTGGAAATGTAAAAACTACTTAACAGCTAAGCAAAAAACATTAATTTTACGTTTTTTTTTGTAAAAAAAAAAAGTCCACAGTGGACGTAATTTTCCAGCACAAAAATGGGCACAGATGTGAGGCAATCTTAAGGTTTTTTGCTCCATTTCTTGTGGGACTACTTGTTCGATTTGTAAAATGTTTGAACAACACCAAAGAAAAACAGTTATTTTCTTGTACTGGCTGTGTGACAGAAACAGCGAAGACTCAGAAGCCGCTATATGCTTTAAAATGTTTATACAGAGAGGGTGTGAGCAGAGTGACTGGGAGATAGAGGATCTGCTGCACAAGTGGATTGGGGCTTGTACGGAGATACACTTCATTATACCTCAAATAGAAACAAACTGAGGCTGTGCTAATCTTCCTCACAACCTTAACGAGAAAATGGACTAAATGGTCTGTGCTTTCAATGCCTCTCAAATCCGTGGGCTCACAATTGATGTAGAAGGCATCAAATTTCCAGCCCCACCACATCATGACAACCTCCCTGTTTGCTCTCTTTCCTTGACTATCCCTCATGTTGCCTCCCTCCTTCATTCTATGTCCCTCTGAATTCACACCCCCACCTAGTTAAATTCATTGGTCGGAGACAAAGAATGCTGAGGATGCAGGAATATGGAGAAACCGTCATCAATTAGATTCTAAAGTGCATTTTATTTATTTTTTTATTTAGTCCCCCCATGCCAAATTGAATTACGCCATAAATAAAAAAGCACAGTGGAAAGCAATGAACTTTAATTATCGAAGCAAAACCTCAGCATGGGTCATTGCTCTCTGTTTTCTGGTTAACTGAAGACCCCAACCCTGCACTTGTGTAACACTACGACAGCTTTTTTGATCCTGGAGGAGATTCTTCTGGTCAGGCCTGGTAGTTAAACAATTCCTCACAGAAAAAAAAAAAAAAAAAACCCATCCACTTTTAAAGTAATGGATTTGTTCTTTTGTGACTTCAGAGATCATAAAATGTTGGTCTTTTTCTATTCAGAAATGTTTTATTAATATTAAAAAAATGGAATGTAACAGATTACACCACATCTTCTCATTGTCATTTTTAACGACTCCTTTTGTTTTTTTGTTACCTAACACTTCACATGCAGATCAAACTGCTCTGAGAAACCAGCAGAAATAGTGGGATGGAAATAAAAATGATAAGAGTTTCCCCGTACGACAGGGTTATGCATGTGTCATAAAGCTAGCGAGACACAAAAACAGCTGAAAAAAAGCAGCTGATCTCCTTCATATCCCTTTTTTTAAACCAAGAGCCCCTCCAAGTGAGATTGTGTGATACAATATGGCCTGTATTAAAGTTTATCACACTTCCCTGTTTTATTTTTAAGGTGCATTGTAAATTTGATACCTGGACCAAACTCTATTTTAAGTATTTGTCATTTTAGTCTATACTTGTGTAAAACTTTACAAAAAAGGTTGACCTACAATTGCGCATGAAATAGCATCTAATTTGAATAAATAGAAAATAAATACATATTTTATTTTATCATTTTTTAAAGTTATTTTATGATATGAATAATGTTGATTTAAAACACACCTCACAGTTTTATAAATAAATCAAGTTAGACAGAAAACAAACAAAACAAAACCATAAAAATGAACATATGTGTTGAATACTACATATTTAAAATCTGTGTAACTCATTAAATCTCACCCCTTCTTACATGTCTAAGTGGTATATCCCTAGTTTCTCATGCATAAAGGGATGCAACAATTCACTTTCCCCAAAATTCAGTTCAAACCTCAATTTTTAGGTCATAGTTTTGTTTCGGTTTGATATACAGTATGATTTGTGTATTACAAAACAACACCAAAAAAATAAATAAAATTAGAAAATGTATATTTTTAATTTGCTTATAAGCAAGTAAAAATGAAGATAAGCCTTTCAGTTGGTTTCAGTCTGGTGTTATGTAAAAAAAAAAAAAAAAAACGCAAATACTATTTTCTTCTTAAATTAGCACAACAAACGTACTGGTATGCATTAGGGAGACAACGCCTGACTTTAACCACGATTTGCTTTCATAATGTAATGTGCAGTTTGGTTTTGGATCGAGATTTGTGCCATGCTCAATGAATTCACATACATTACTGCATCTGTAAAAATATTACCCATATATTTATATAAATGCTTTTTCATTTGTGAAATGACATTATGATTCTCAAAGTGATGAAACAAATAATATGAGTTATGAATTATTTTATTGTATAGGCTAGTTAAAAATAAATAAATAAAACTGTTGTTGCTATTGTATAGGAAATAAGGCCAATTCTTGTTTCCCTTTCTTAGGAAGTTTAAAAAATGGGCTACAATGCTAAATTATCCATACTTTGAAACCACATACAGATAAACAAAAACTCTTTGTTGTTACTTAGACTTCTGAATCTTAACTGTTAATTTACTTTAAGCAATAATTGTCCTGTATCAAAAGTGCATTGCCCTCAGTATTTGAACAGTTTCTGTGAAATTGTGTTTATGTAAATTTAATTTTTACAACTGTACATGTAACCTTTATTCAGCTTTTTTTTTTAAGTCCTGGCACCCAAATGCTTGGACATCACATTTTAGATGATATTACCAAAGTAGTTAATTGTGATAAATGGGGGTCCTGTGACTTTGTGTGTAGATGGTTAGCTAAAATATAAGCCTGGGTCTTAAGAGGGTAAATCACTCTTTAAAACTTAGTGGGCCAATTATTTATGTGATCAGTCCAAATTTAATAAAATAGTTCAGAAAGTAGAGATTCAGGTGCATAGAATGATGTGGCATTTTAGCTTATTAATCAATATAACACATCATTGACTGATTAATGGGGATGACCTATTAGGAAAAGTCACTCCAACATATCAAGGATTAAAAGCTTTATAAAGGAACTCAACCTAAAAAATGGGGAAAGCAAAATTAAAAACTTAGAAATAAAAAAAAAATGTAACTATGTAACAAAAATTGTAACTTTGTGACATATTGCTGTATAGCTGCTGTGGAACAAGATTAAATTTAAAGAACCATTTTTGTTTCTCAATTGTAAACAAAATTGTAACATATCTATTTTTTACTATGCACTATTAAAGGTTTTTGCAGAGGATCTGTTTATCTTAGTTAAAGTTTTTTGGATAACTTTAGTTCTTTAGATTATTAGAATGTTTGTGTTAACACATTATTTTGAAGTAAGATTTCAGAGTGTTTCCTTTCTGCCCTCCCCTCATGTTAACACCTGGTTTGGGTTGCTAATTAACACAGCTGCTTCTTGTTTGTAATTAGTCCCCTTAGTGTATTTAAGTGCCCGTTTTTGTTGCTCATTGACAAATACTCCTTTTGAGGTCTGTCATAGGTATGGTTTTCATACAAATACTAAAGAAACACACAAAAAAAACAGCAACACACACTCAAAACACACACTGCTGTCAATCTCCTGCTTTCAAGCTCTTCAAAAGTCCCCATATAAACATAATCAGTTGTTGGGCCCCATGTACATATTTTCACCATGAATGTGCTTTTTTGAAGGACATTATTTTGTACATGTGCTCTTGTATATTGACTGATGTTTAACAGATGGATTAAAAAAAAGCTGTTCTAGAAGAAATGCAGCAGGTGTTTGGGTTTGCCTCATCCCTTACTATCGGTACAAACAAAAAAAAAAAGGTTATGATTTACATCTTTGCCTGAGCAGGATTTTTTTTCATTCCACATGCCCACGTAAAGTAAATTTCTGTGTCTGTCCTTGGACTAATATTCTGTCTGCCTCCCTCGCTGCTAACGGCTCTGACTTTGGACCTAAGCCACAATGTTGTGCATTATGCTGAAATTAGATAAAAACTGTATTCCAAAGCCCTCGAAATTCAGTAAAAAGAAATAGATAATCTAACTGCATACATCACAAAAACCTGATTGAACCATTGCTTTAAACCTGTTCTGTGAACTCTGAGAAGCTGGTTGTTTTTTTTCTATTATTGTTTTCTTTTTTTTAAGAAATCCAAAAAGGTGATGCCCTTTTAAAAAAGTAAATGTATCACAAAATGAACATAGGTCAAAGGGCTATTTGGGATCCAAAGTGTTGCTGACACACATTTATGGTGACAAATTAGTCAGATACATAAATTAAACTATTAACTATTACAGATTATATTGTATGCAATATTTGGTTTAAAAAAAGTTCACCTATTTAATGAATGCAAGTAACACAGAATGTGCCTGGTCAAACCACTGAAAATTTGCATTGTAAGGCTTAACAATATATATATATATATGTGTATATATATATATATATATATATATATATATATAAAGTGTTTGTTTTTAAACAGGAGTTACATAATGGCAATTCTTGTCATCTAACCCTGATTTCTACAAAGATTGAGGTTGAATGACAAGTAAAGCATTCAGTGGAAATTCAGTGGGAAGATAAAAGAAATAATGTGAGGAAACAGACAAGGGTAAAGGCAGAATCCATTTTACATTTCATACAAAATCCAGTACTTTATTTGTATTTAATATTTTTGTGTTAATAAAGGAATTGATACAATCTGTTTGCAATACTCTTGTTTGTGATACTCATAACCAGGCTTGAATCCATGAATAAATAAATCTTCCTAAATAAAAGAAAAAGTCCTTAATATTTATGTTTGAACCCATTCATTGGTACATGGATCAAATCCAACCAGACAACATAAACTAAAGAGAGAATCTGTGGAAACCAAATAATCACAAAAATATCCTTCTACAGCATGCTTTCATTTCATGTCTGTGTTTTGTAAGTTATGTGCGATAAGTCTTTCAGATGCAGTCTCCAGGGCTTGTGAATTTAATTTGGAATCAAAAAAGCATGGTTTAGAACAAAACAGCTACCCAGCTTTGTTTCCGATTTGCTCACAACACAGGGTGAACACACCTCTGATACAGCTGATTGCACTCAGCACCACAAAGTGCATGAAGCACTCAGAATTGCACCTGCATCTAAGCATTGTCAAAGCGTGACTACAACCATTTATGAAATTATGCGTTGTTGAGGAGACAAAACCGAGTTACATGCAGTCAACGTTGTTTCTTCAGAAATACGATTACCCACATTAAACTGCAAATAATGTATTTTATTTAAATGAGCTCCTGTAGCTTAAGTACAGAAACAAGCAATCCATATGAATTAATATAATAACAGCTAAATCAGACAATTGTGAAATTTTCACAATAATAGTTTATTCTCGACTCCATGCTGCTGTTGTCAGAATATAATTTGAACACATTTTTAAATTTTGTGTTGCTGCAGAACTTTGAACAAATTCTGCACCCTTAAGCTTTCAGACCTGACAAATTACTGGCAGAGAAATTACAGGGCTTCAGCTGGGCGAACAAAAGCCCAACTGAGGTTCACCGGCTCAGCTGGCAGACATTAACACAGCTGAGACCCTGGGGTGTGTGGTAGTGGCTGTGTGTGTGTGTGTGTGTGTGTGGTGAATGCATGGGTGTGAAAGAGGGAGACAGAGAGACTCCATGTTAGCAGTCACATCACATCACAGTTTGCAACCACATTGATTAAGAGAGCCCCATGCAGACTAACATGCATATTGGGCAAACTAAACAACCACTATCTCCCTGTGATTTCAAGCGGGAACATCCAAATACCTAAATGTTTTCTTTTTCTTTTTACATTTTAATGCAATCAGTTCATGTTTTCTGTGATTATGGAGTACTTTGATATCATTTCTCCTAGTTTGTGCATACAAAGCAGTACTTTTTTTTTTTTTTTTTAAGAAAATCTTACATAAGTATTTTTGTTTTAATAGGATGTATGCGAGCATGTTCTTTCTATTATTAGGGACAGTCCAATGATACACTAAAAGCACATTCTATGGAAAACGGGTAAGCTGCAAAGGGCCTGGGTGCCAAAGCCATCTATAAGAGCTGGACGTGTCCCCCATATGCAAACAAATCATTAGGAACAGTTGCCTCCCACTGGATTTGTGAGTTAAAAAAGTAAAAGAAAAAAAGAGTCCCACTGTGACAAGAAAGGTGAAGGGATCTAATGAATTATCATCAATACTGCAAAATTCCCTAGTGGTGCCTAAGTGAAAGGACAAGTAAATATACAGAAAATGAGGAAGCAGGTCAGGCAAATTAAATATACAAGAGTAAAACAGGGCATTAAATGGTGTTACCTCTACTATGCTGGAAACGGTATTGGTGCAAAATATGTGGTTATGACTTAAAGCGTCTGTGATCACAGACAGGATGCTGAAGAATCCACCTCCATGTTGTGTCACTTTTTTCAGCAAGCTGTGCTGTCGTCCTCTAGAAATGATTAACCCAAAAAGAGCTTCACATAGAAAGAAAGGAAGGACTGGACGGGGGAAGATGATGAGAGAGAGTGAGAGAAGGAACGGGGCATGGAGGACATTATTGAATTCCATGGAGGGTCTAATCTTTTCCTCTGCACATCTAACCATGTTCGCCACCGTTTAGCATTCTGTCTGCTAATTAATCATGTACTATAATCATATAGCTATACTAGTAAACTGTGTTTGTGGGGATGTGGGTACCTTGTGTGCGGTATCGAAATTCTAACATGCTGAGAATGAATGAAAGGGGCAGCCTGTAATTTACAGGCTCAGTGATCTTGTCTGTGGCTGCAATTCTTATACAACCTACCAAGGTTTAAGCTGGCTGCAGATATAGTTGCTTTTTGCTGCTATGGGCGAGACAGTAGCAGTGTTGCTGTGTTTTGCGTGATGCTTCTGCATATTTGAGATGCTATGTGCATATTTTTCACACTATGACTCATTCCTGGATTACTATAACTACCATGAGCTTGTCGCCTTCAGAAATCGAAGGGGGAAACAATGGCTGGTGAATCACTGCATTCTAGTAAAAAGCTAAATTGAAATGAGTTGAGTATTTATTAGCTGATAATGATCTCCAGAGTGGCGATGGGGAAAAGGGTTTTTGAATGGACCGACTGCATGACTACGATTGCAACAAGTCTTGTCCCTAGAGTTTCTGAGTCATTTTTGACAGAGCTGTAGTAACAGCAGGGGTGGGCTGGGCTAGCATCATGCAGAACACCAGCCAAGTCTGCTAGCTCGCATAGAGCCATCAGGACTAATCTCCTGCTATGTGCTAACAATAGCGCTGATGCACTTGCTTTCTGGAGGATCTTTGATCACCCCAAGCCTGCCATGTTTGCGCGGTGCCCCTGCAGCATGCTGCCTTTAGCTTCCCCATTAGCAGGGGAAGAGTTGATCTGAAATCAGCTAGGCTATTGTTGCTTTGCGCGAATAGCTGTGTGATTAAAGGCATATGGCTTACTGGATTCTAAATCAGAGGGGCTGGGAAATGTGGAGGATCAGGATAAACAGTTCTCTGAAGCAATTACTTTGCATAAACCATGCTGAAGTGAAATGAGTTGAATAGAAAATGTTAAGCTGGATAATGGTGATGAGTGGAGTTGGGTAGAGATAACGGACTGAAAGAGTTAAGTAATTAGTTAAGAATTTACTGCACTAAACGATAAAATATTTAAAACTGTTATCAAGATTTGACTTTTGAGCAAGAACTGTTTTTATATGCAAGATGACTGTACTTTTTATTTGATTTTATTTTTTCCGACCTTATAAATAAGAATTATTTAAGACATTGACCAACAGAGAACACAAGTAATATTATCCAAGATGTGTTTCCTTATAGTTACTACATAGCATTCTTCTACTTTGTTCAACTGTTTACATAATTAACATAAATCCAGCAGATTCTGAAGCGGAGAAAAGCAGCTCACGCAACAATTTACGGTTGTAATGTGTTTCACGTCGTTGCAAAGATGATCTGAAAAGTCGCTTTCCTCCATGTCAGAATCCGCAGATTCCGGTTGATCACAGTCCAAGAGGTGTGGTCTCTTAACACGTGCTATTTAGGTTTTGCCAGCAATAAGTCCGGTGTTAAAGGGTTACGTCCCGGAGTGCTTTACATTCACAGTCCTATTAACCAATGCATACACACATTCACAAACAGTTGTGTTGTTTTCCACTGTTTTTATAAAACATTTTTATAAGCAACAAAATAATTACAAGGTACATTACAAAATGAAAAACATCAAAAGTTACAAAAAACTTGTAAGTGAATCATCTTTGATTTAAACTGTAATTGGTTCATCTGCTGGAAAGTTAAATTCCTCATCCATCCTGGTGACTCTTTTTCCAAAAAAACGCCAAACTATCAAATAATGAAATGTAAAAACTGCAATTTACCTTCTCTTTTCACCCTCACGAGTTTTAGTTGACAACTGGTGAGTGAATTTGTCCTTCCTTCAAAAACTCAAAAAGCAACAGCGAGCATTCTGAGAACACAAGACATGTGGAGAGAACAATCCCTTCTTGGCCTCTTACCAGTTTTCAAGGTGACAGAGACTTTAAATTAAGAGGGTGATTCATTTTGTAATCAAATGAAACTGATAATGCTCTATCTGCAGAATCTATGCATCTGTTCAGCGGGAAAGAACATTCTTCTGACCTGTTTCCAAAGGTGAATTGAGATGCATGGACTCTTTCATCATCTTTATTCAGAGTGGTTTGTGTTGCCACTAATGTAGTTCTGCTATTTTAATTCCCCACAGCTCACAAGAGTTATAAGAGTCATTTACTGTATGTGGTTTTAAATATAGACAGCAAGTTAAAATCTGATCATTTTCAAAGAAGGAAAATGCTCAGTCTTCATACCAAATTTGATTTTAAAAGAAATTACCGGTATACGTAGGTTAGATTGTTTAATACACGATACCTAATGGAATAGTTTGCTATGGGTGTAGAGATGTCGCTTGTGTATGCCTATAAAAAAATATAAATAAATAACAGATCAAATTATACAACTTGGGCTCTAGAGGTGGGATGTTAAGGTTTCAGCTTAAGATTGTTTACAAGGAAACTCATGATAGTTTTCTAAAGCCTTACAAAAATCTAAACATGAAGAAAATTGTATCCATCCATCCACATTCAGAACCTGCAGAATACCTCTTGGAGTCACAGGGTTGCTGGAGCCAACTCAGCAAGTGCTAGGCAAAGGCAGAGCACACCCTGAACAGGTCCCCAGTCTGTCTCAAGGCCATACACTCACATACGCACTCTCAGATGCACATTGAAGAAAAAATTAAAGATACCAATTGAAACATAAATCATTTTTTGTTGTACTGTAGGTGAAAGTCTGAGTTAATGGAGAAAACCCACACTTGCACAGGGAGAGCATGCAAACTCCACACATTATGGTCCCAGATGGGAGTGAAACCCGGGCCTGGGTTCACCATTGTTTAGCCCAAAAATCTCGTAAATGCAAAAAAAAAAAAAGAACAACATAGTAAATCTATTTTTTTGAGAGCACCATGCTCAAAGATAAAATCATATTATGATTAACACTAAAGAGAAACAAATGATCTATCTTAATGGGGTAATGACTTTAAAAAAAACAACATTGAAAGCTGAAAGCTAAAGGAAGTACTCATCATGACAAAACAATTCAGCATTTAAAAAGTATTTTTGTTTTAGGCAGAACATGGTGCTGATCCTTCAAGTCTACAAATAGCTTTTTGCCATTTTATGTTGGTACAGATAATTTGGGAATCCTAAACATTTCTTGTTTTACTCTAGTATGTAAAATTTCCACACTCCAATCGTCTTTTGATTCATCATAAAGATGACCTAGTGGTCTTTCAATTATGAATCTGACATTTTAGCCAAAATCCATAAGCCTTTGTCGTTCGTTGGGATTTTGCCTTCGAGTTGTGGGCATCACTGCTAACATGGTGCAAACTAACCCCCTTCCTCTCCTCTTGCCTCTCGCCCCAGGGTATTTTTCACAAATAAGCTCTTTCTTAAACTTTTTCGCGCCTGCTCCTGATTCACAGTGATTGAAGATAAATACTTAGAAATTCAATTTTGAACTTTATTTTCTTGTCCTCCATCATCCTAAATACCATGTAAGTGTGACTCTGTCTATTTTCTGAAAGGCACACTTAAGCTATAGAGTCAGAGCTTATATTTGACATGTCCTTTTTAAATGAACTTCCACAGTCCAAGTTCTTCTTTTTCAGATGTTTACTTCCCAAAAAGGTTGTTACAAAAAATGTAAATACAAAAACATACAAACATAAGAACTTTAAAGTATGGTCGAAAACGAGTGCGCACTCTCGCTCTGTAGCTTCTCAAAACTAACGAAAACAATGTAAAATAGAACTGCTGGGCTCCTAGTTTGACCTATTCTTTTGCAAATCCAGTAAAAAAAAAAAAAATGTTGTAGGGTGTTTAAATGGCTCTAACACACCAAGAGCATGATTTTCATTGGTGTGGGTCTTAAAGTATGATTGCACAACTTTTATTGTATGCACAACTTTTTCTGATATATATATAATATAAAATAAAACAAAAAGGAGTGCTTTCAAAAGAAAAACAGAAAAGCAGAAAAAAATGTCACCCAGCTATGAAAATGGCAATATTATTAATGCTCAAGTATGTCACATCAATTTTTTTACCTCCGATTCAGTTTTTGATGCTCTTAACTACTTATTTTTGTGCATAAGCTGCCTTACTGCAGGTTAAATAGGTCCAGACTCTGAGGATATGTCTTTGTAGTCTTTGTTAAGTTTAAAGAGCTCTTCTGAAATGCTCACAGAACCATATTCACTCCCATCTCCTTGAACGATGAATACACTTTCACAAAAATGTGTAGGAAAGATTAGACTTGATAGATCCGTGGTCTTGAAATAAAATCTGGCACACTCTTGCACCTGCTTGTAATCTCATTAACTGAGAACATCTGACTCTAATTTTACCTTCAAATTAACTCCAGATCATAGAGTGTGACATAGATAACTAATATTGCATCATTTCCCTCGAATACACGATCAAACATGCAATCTTTCTCATTTATTAAGTCAGGTTAAATCCATATACTTCAACAATTTGAGTAAAAATGTGATCATAGATGCAGATGCCTCAGTAAAAAGTCAAATGCACAAGGTCATATTATGCTTCAGTAAATCTTTGCATGTGCATGGTTTCAATACCCTTTTTGAATATTTCAAAAATAAAATAATACAATCAATTCTCCTAACAGACAGATAAAAAGCTAGTTAAAAGCTTCGCACGGAAATGTTCGTTTCACTTCAAAGAAATTACACAGAACCTTCTCATTGTACCATGCAAAACAATACAGTTCTTGTCCTCGTGTTCCTGCATTGCTCCATCAATTAATTTGGATTAAGGTCCACTTCACAGGGGCTGTAATCACAATGCACTCAATCCTTTGATGTTGGAACAAATGAGTACAAAAATGGGTGAGCACTCTTATAGCAATTTGTTCTCCTATTTCACCACTGCGAAACCTACATCTCCCCTTTGTCAGCAAATCTCGCTTCTCTAACAATTATGAAATCTGGCATTGACGTGTTAAATTAGTTCAGAGTGGGTCCAGGTTTTTGAAGGGCTAACATAGACCATAAGTCACAGTTGGTCCTTTATCAAAGTAGCAACTTTAGCTGTTTGCATTTCTGACCTGTATTGGTTTTGCATGTGGGATATTGTTTGTATGAGGTTTACAACTCACATCTAGATTGATATCAGCCATTCTTAACCAGCTATAATGAACGTCTCAACTGCTGCACAAAACCTGCTCTGCTCAATCTAATGCCGGAGACTTCAAGAAGCCGCTTTCATTCTTAATTAAAATCTATTTTTTCCTTGGAAGACAGAGGCAAGCTAAACAGCCCCAGTGCATCATGGTCCATCATTCAAAAGTAAACACTAATGTGAAACTGATACAAGTATTTCAATTAAGTGTCGCGCAGAAAGGGCACTGCTCTGTGAAGTTTGTAGCTAAATGTCCTCAGAATGTACACTGATAACAAGGAGGTGAGGCAGCAGCTCACAGCAGCAGTTTTTATTCTGCCTCCTGCAATCAGGATTTCACACTTTTCTCTTTCATCCCTCAAAAGACTAACTATTCCCAATCAGTCCACCGGTCAGCATGTCGTTTGATTAGCGTTTGGCTCAGTTCTGCTCCCATGTGGAGGTGGCTTGGACCATTTTTGACATGAGGAACACCAGAACACCTCACAATTGTCTGTCTTTTTCTTCCAACAAAACAAGACGGTGTATTCTGCTCTTGCATGAAGTAATTGTGTCTTCCAGCAGAGAAAAAGTGGCTAGGACATGTTAGAGCTTTTACAGAATGCAATCCAACTCGGATACCAAGTTAATGAAAACGGAGAGAACCCGGTCTTTTTAAAGCTCTGATTAGTGTTATGCAAATTCAGACAGGCACTGTTACAAGGGGAGAGGAAGCACTGTATGCCAGTGAGCGTAGGAGTTGCACCTGTTTCATCGAGCACATTGGAACCTTTTAACCTCTCCTTACTGCCCTAAAAACCAAAAGCATCTCCCAGAGGGGTTCATTCATATTCAGTATATTCAGTGTTTGATGATTTATCATACAGTGTAACAATTAAAACCATGTATTTTATTGTTTTTTCTGCCACCATATGCTACAGCATCAAGGTATTTGAAGGATCTGTAAAATACCTATTAAAAAAATCACATTTTTCATTATTGGCAGCATTGAGACATAGGAAAAACTTGCACAAAACAAGGGAACCAACTAGTGCAGGGTCTGCTTTTCAGGAATCCAAAGGGATGAACTGCACATACAGCAGTCAACCTCTGTTCTTGACATCTCTTCCTTGCATCCACAGCAACAAACACAATCCTTTTGTTCACATACATACTCATAAACCGGTGCTCTGTCTAGCCTCAGAGGGGAGAAGCAATCCTCATATCTCATGAATATTACAATGAGGTGGATCTGGGTCATTAATATGACACAGTTGTTGCACTTGAGTCCAATTAGCAGTCAACATAAAGCACAGAATGTTCCCTTGTTGCCATACATAATCACTATATCACTGTGACAGATTCCAATGCAGGAAGAGGATCAAACACCACAGTCATACACCAGGAACATCAAGGGCAGTATAGACTGCAAGGTCACAGCTATTTGATGTTAAAAACCCACTCCAATGAAAAGTCTGTTTTTTAAAATGTTCTTGTAGCATTTTTCTCATGATTGAGGACATGTCTAAACAAAATTAATATTATAATTACTTTTCTAACAATAAACTTATTCAAATTTTTGTGAATCAGGAGCAGAGGAAGAAATTCTTTTTGAAAAAGATCATATTTGTTACGTTGAGAGGTGCCCTGAACGGGCCAAAAGCTCCCTGCTCAACCCTATTCTGATGTATCCACTTATAGAAGACTAGATCCATGTACGTCTGTTTTCCTCGTCTGACCTTGCATCTGAACTGTACAGCTGGATAGCTCCAATGTTGGTCGAACATTTTTGTTGCACCACTAATATTGGGTTGGGATTTGAGGGACTGTAAGCTAACGGAACAGAGTGTAAATAAAGAGATGATGCAAAGTGTGGACAGACTTATACCATGGCAACGGACCCGCCCACAACTTGGAGGTGAATTTCTGATGAATTACTGCTGCTCTGCAGAAACTATGTCCTAGAAAAAGACCTGCATATTAATGATCAAAGGATATTGCAAAAAAGAAAATAGTCAAACAATGAATTTCTCCAGGAAGGGTAAACATATGATATCTAGTTGCACTCATCGAAGAGTCACAAAAGTGGCGAGACCAGGTTTGCTTTTGGTCTCTCACATTTCAAAGGCTAAGACCAAATGCACAGACAAAAAACAAATTGAACTCAAACAACTGTTTTGCTTCTAAATAACCTGCAAAAAATCTTTTTTGCATGCAGACAAGAACAGTATCAGGGAGAATATAAAAATGTGGCTTTTATCTGGAAAAGTTGAAAATGGGTGAAATCCAAATTCTTTCATTTATCTTTAAACAGGATCTGGTATCCCATACCTGCAGTTTCCAGCAAAACGTACCTACTGTTGGTTTGAATTATGTTGGATTACTCACTAAAGTGAAATGAAATATGACAAGGCCTTGAATGTTTTGCCTTCTTTTTTTCCCTCGGTGACAGACGGACTGCAGCCAAATGCTGAGGAGTCTGGCAAAGGCTGCAGGAGGCTACACACTGGGCTAAACACAGAAACGCGCACACACACACACTTTCCATCAAGCATGATTAGCTACCTCTCTGAAGCTCTTCTTTACTACTTTAAATTCATCAATTCAATTTAGTGTTGTCATTGATTAGGAATATTAAACTCTGACAGACACATCAAAGCTCCTTATTCATCCAAAGCTCTTGTATGCTTTCATTTATAAAGTTTTGCTTTCAGACATACACAAAGTGTCCAACATGCAGACAGTTGTGGTCATATGAACTGTACTCTTGCAACGTTTAAGGTTCAGCCCAATTAAGGAACTAAGGTTTTACCTCATTTGAAAGGATTGATTTTTAAATGAGTTTTCTAAAGCATGAAAACCAAACCCTGTCTTTCAATATTCATCAAGAAAAACACTGCTGTTTGGAAAGGGTTTCATCTGAAGAGGTGGCATCTGTTCAGGACTAATTACTGTTGTCTGTGTGGGAGATTAGCCAATAACTAGATACGTGTGAGCTCTCTTGAATCATCCAGTGTTTTCTGCAGCAAGTTTCCTCTCTCACATATCGGGCAGGCAGAGGAGGAGACTGACAGCCCCCGTCATAGGGCTCTGACCTGAGCGCCAAAACAGACTGATACATGTGCCGACTATAGAGAGACACGCTGAATTAAACAGAGTGTAAGTCAATAGATGTCAGATCAAAACGATCATTGTAGGGCTTGCTTGTGTTAAAGCGAGTACACGGATGAATGACACATTAAGGTCGCGGGGAGTAAGTGGCTTGAGAAATCAACAGATTTAAAAACTCTGAAACCATGTTTTAGATAGAAACCCATAGGGTTGATTATGTGACCATGCACTGTTGCAATATGGAGCTATAAGGAGTGTTACACCACAAGCCACTTTGATATTCAAGATGTTTATCAGGTTATACGTTTGCTCTACACCTTGCCAAGATTTTCTCAAAATATATTTGTCTCATTAAGAACTATGATCAAGAAATAGGGAAATTATCATTGAAATGAGTCAAATTGTTTTGCTCCAAGCTCTTGACTTGATAATAGAAAAACTTGATTTTAGACTAAAACTTCAAACTGCACTGTCACTTTTGGTTCAGTTTTTTATTTTTTTATAAGTTCAATGAATGTTGAGAAGTTAGACTGGCATTTATTGTCATCATTTTTGGTAAAAAAAACTATCGAATTATGTTTGAAAATAAGTGCTAGTTTGAGACTTGAGGATTTATTGAGACACTTATTACAAAATAGGGCTGGGCGATATGGTCCAAATGTTTTAATTCAATTTCCGATTTTTTCCCGATTTTCCCCTCCTTATTTTAGGAAAGCAATAAGTACAAACAGCAGAAAACTTAAAGCAGATTTTGCTTTAATTTAATCAAATGCAAGACCAATGTAACCCTCATTTCTGGGATGATTAATAAATAAATGAACACACTCTTGGAATCAAAGTCCCAGCTGTGTTTTAAGTCACACTTTGTAGTCTAGACTAAAAGGAGACAAACATTGAGAGTAGCACCATTTTCTAAAGGATTAACAGTACAGCTCATATCTGGGGTCTAAGGTTTTAATTAAATTACTAAACCCAGTCTTCTCCACAGGTACCATGTCTTTGGCTATATGCGAAGCGACCGCTTGAGATTGTTCTCCACCGTGCCCCTTTCCTAGGGATAGGTACCGAGCCCTGGGATTGAACGAGCCCCGAGGCAACATTCTTCAAGGACACAGTATCCGTAAGATCTGACCTCAACGGTTCTGCTATCGGTACTGGAGAAGTCGCATTTTTTTTTTGTGTCCCACAAGATATAAACTAGAGCTGTGACGGTGTGGGATTTTTGATCACTGCGGTGATGAAGCAGCAGGAGTCGCGGTCATCCCTCCACCCCCTGCCCCCCCGGCGAACACAAAATCCCCCGGCGGCCGCGTCGTAAATGAATACAATTCATAATTAGAGTGCAGTATTCTTTATTAACAAATAACAGTAACATCTAACTACTAACTAACTATATAGGTGTTGTAGAATGAGTATCTGTATGTGTGTCAGTATACTGCGTGTGTAGGAGGAAGGAGCGCGTGCCGCACGAGAGTGAGTGAGAGCGTGCACAACTGTTGGCGGTGTGCGTTCATGTTTGGTGTTACGGAGTGAGGAAGAACAGTTTTAAAGGTTTCCCGCAGGTGTTGGAATAGGTTTGTGCTGCCTTTGACTGCGATGGGCTTTGGGCAAATGTTGCAGCGTGGGGTCTCTTCCTCCATGTCTGTGGCAGCAAACCCATACCAGTTCCAAACAACAGAGGATTTTATTCCTGTCTTGGGAACAAACTTCCCACTCTTATGGGTAGCCATGTTGTTGCTTGCTGTTTTGTGTGTGCTATGATGTTGTTTGTCGCTTGCAATACCGCTGTGTGAAACTAACGCTGCGGAGGCTCTGGGGAGCCAAAAATCTGCAAAAAGTGCACAAACTCGATTTACATATTTTTTAAATCGCCCGCAAAGAAAAATTCAAATTAATTCATTCAATCGCTTTTTCGGCCAGGCCTATTACAAAAAGTATTTTTTGTCACTGTAATCAAAATAATCTACAATTGGGTACCTAAAACTGAAATAATACAAAGAATTTGGTTATAACTAGCAAAAAAAGCATAATCATTGGGATGTATAACAAAAGATTATAGGTAATTCATAATATCAAACCTTTTTTTTTTTAGCTTTTTTTCCCTTTTTGAAAACTTTTATTTTTAGATTTTGATATCTTATTATAAGTTATATTGTTATGTTAAAATGACTTGGTCCAAGAACAGATAATGTTTCTACTTTCTTGTAATTTTCTTCTTAATATTAGTTTTCTTACTTTTAGGCAAGCTCTTTTTGAAGTGTACAACCTCATAGCCAGTGCTGGTGGACTAATAATCTATTAAAACAATCAGAAATACAAATGCAAAAGTGCAGCCAAGATGTCCATGTCTCAGATATTCATTCTGCACCCTGGGATTGATACAAGGCACTAGTTTAGGAAGGCACACACATGTAATTTAACACTCATGCATGCACTTCACTGTAGGACTTTGTTTTTGAAAATGATATGCTTATGCTGCTAACTCTCCATGCATCCAGTAATGCTGCATTCAGGTATGCCATTCAAGAGCCGATTTTAAAAGTACAAATTGAGTCAAACAGCACAGACCAAACCTGCTATTATTGTGTTATGCATGCTGCAAAGGCTTGTTAACATGTATATCTCTATAACTTTGTTTTTCTTACAATTTTAAACCCAATACACAAATTGTGACTACTGAAGCATAAAGCTGATCATATTTTTGATGTATGAATACAATAAGTTTCTAAATATTTTGGGTCTGATATATGAAGACAGAGAAACGGCTTTTAGAAGTTTATGTGGAAACTTTTCCCTGCTTTTTTTCTTGGAAAACTCTATTATCTCTGCAACTCTCTTGTAACCATATGATGATCAAGAAAACAAAATGCATTTTCTTCACAACTAATGGGTTTCTTTCTTCTCAGCAAATGCCTCAAATAAAAGCAAAAAAAAAAGTATACAAACTTTTCATTGTTAAATGATTTGAACACTTTGATCCAGCTTCTATTTGGTATAAACCATAAAAAAGTGTTGTTCATGGCTTTAAAATTTGTTGGCGTTTTGTCACTGCAGGCTTGTGTCTATGGACAAGTTCTGCAATGGCTAGCTGCTCATAAGATGCTTTGGGATGAGCTAGTGATGGCTCTGTTGCTATGCAACCACTAAAAACCTGTTTGAAGGGCATAAATATATAGTTTCTTCACCCTTTCTTTTACTTTGAGTGTTTGGAGCTCAGAGCACTGAGCATGCACAGCCCTTTACAATTTTCTTCTGTCAACATCATGTGACTGAGACGACGGCTTGAAGTGAAGACGCTTGAGAAGAAAGCCTCCCTTTTCCCCCTTTCTCCTTCATATTTCTTTTCTTTTTTTTTGGCTATCTTTATTTTCTGAAGAGTGCCTCTGTAGCTATACTTCCATAAAGCCCTAACTTCCAAAATAAATGAGGAATTGAAAAAGCCCCCACAACACACACCACCCTGTCACACCTCATTTAACCTTTTAATTTAACAGCATGAATTAATGCAGTAGCCAGGGCCAGTATCACTTCAAACAGACAGTGCCCAGCTGCCCAAAAGCCTTAAAGAGTGAATCCTTCCTGCTCATGTGCCATTGTTAATGTGAGTGGGAGGGCTGGAGGACGAATGTGTGCTTGTCTTGTACCTAAGCAAGCTGCTGTTAACAGAGGCATTACATCAGTCCCACCTCAGCTGCTGTCACTCTCATTTTGGGAGCTTGTGACATTCCAGGGAGGTCAAAAAAGGAGACGGGTACCAGAGAAAAACATGCAGATAACTTAATCGACAAGACACTACTGCTGAGGCAGGGTGGATGATTTAAAATGAGCGTTGGGCTGAAATAAATGTTAAATTCAGGTCAGCGCTCTTAACTGGTACCTATGAGGAAAAGGAGGAAATCAGCAAACTGTGATGGACTTGTTAGAATTTATTTTAGAGCAGTGCAACTCGGAAAAACCAAGAAACACAAGTAAACACCTCACAGGGTTGTCACACCTAACACTCCCATCCATATTTCATTTAATCCATCCCTGTTCCTATGATCAGAGGCGCAGCAGAGGCAGAAAACAGGAACAATGCTCCCTGGCCTCTGGAAAGATAGAATGGCACTTTTATGATGTCTTCCAGATTATTCCCTGAGATGGATGGGCTAAGCTGGAACTCCAATTGATTAATCCATCGACTGGTGGAATGTGCTGCGGCTGTCCCCCTGCTCAGCTGTTTTTTTTTTTTTTTCCCTCTTGAATGGAAGATACAGACAGACATGCTGGAAAGGATGACTAATGAGAAGAGCAACTGCAGATACCTTAAATGCTGGCCCGCATGTTCACGATGTCTAAGACAGTTGTGCACGTGTGCATGTCTGCTGTGGTAGATCATATTATAAAATTATGGAAAAGCTCAGTGCTCGCTTGATTCCACGGAGCAGCAAAGTGGATTGAAAACAGGAAATTTTATTTCAAAAAAATAAATTAAATAAAATACTTCAAAATTGGACAAAGTGACTAATTTAACTGTGGAGCTCTCAGAAATATTGAATGTTTTTCTACGCATTTTGGGGTAATACTGCGAGATAAAGATGTATTATGTTAATTATTGATAGATTTTAAGTCACTTCTTGCTGTCTTAAGAGACCATTTCTGAACCTCAGCTTCTTTTAGCTCCTGCCTCTTCTTCAGCCATGTGATTACTCATCACATGACTTTGACCATATCCAAATTCTTCACTACCCCTAGGGCTTCTGCCTATTTACTTCCCTACATTTAGCCCTCCAAACGGAAAGTTATGGAAAAATAGTGTATTTTAATTCGGACGACTCGATTCCCACTCAATGACGTCAATACCCACTGGTCAGCTAAAACAAAAAAGTCACTACTTGCATCTAAATGTGAACCTCTATGCATCAGAGCATACTCGGGTGAAGAAAAGCGCTTCTCCTCCGTGGCTCACCACAACATGGAACACCCTCATGGCCGAGGGCTCCGCATCCCTCTGCCGCAAGGCCTAGCTCTAAAAAAAAAGAAAGAAAAATTTGTACAACCCAACTGCCCTCACAATTGGAGGGGTAGGAAAAGCCGTAGGGGAAAACTTCAGATTCTGCCTTTGTGTCTAAAACTGCAACTATTGGACCTGATGCATTTGGGAAAAGCTCCAAATTCTGCCATTTTCTATGTTTTCAAATGTATCATCTCAAACCTGACAATGACCCATTTGAGGACACTGTGTGGATTAGTAAACCAGATCATGTTGTCAATACTTGTCACTTTTCCAAACATACTGCTCTGCTTCTAGAATTGTAACTTCATGCCCCCTCATTGAACAAATGTAAAAAAAAAAAAACAACTATGAACATGACTTAACTGACTTCAAAAATGATGAGAAACACTAGATTTTACCACTTGTCCTGTTTCAAGTCTAGAGTTTGAACCAATATTGGTTTCACTAACAGTCATCTCAGTCAGCAATTGTTGTTAAACAATTTCGAGACATTTCGTTGAGATAAAGCTTCCACAAGTTACTCTTTCCTTTATTTTGCAGTTATTCTTTCTGCCGCATCGCTATTCACCTTTCAGCACATCCCGTCAGGAGTCGCCACAGCAAACCAGCTTTCACTGCTTCGTACAGGTGGCTTGGCAGAGATTTTTAAACGCCGGATACCTTTCCTGACATAACCCTGTATTTTCAAGGCACAGGGAGACCCAGATGGGCAGCAGCAGGAAGGCTCTAGCCTAGGGACCCACACTGGATTTTAGCTCATTGCACGCCCTGGGAAGTGAACCCAGATTCCCTAGGCGCCAGTCCTACACCCAGCCAAATTTTGGCAAAAAAATGGATCCTACTTCTTTGTTATGCAGAAAGAATAAACATTCATTCACGTTTTATACTATTTTTAACTGCTGTATAGTTTTTGAGCATTAGAACTTTTTTAACCAAATAAGAACCCACTGAGGGCAGAATTTCTTTGTCAGGGGCCTTCTGGCCAAGAGGTCAACTAAACGTCATAAAATTGAAATTTAAGTGTGTAATTGTTAGGGGAAAACATTATATTATATTACATTAAATTTTAATGTTTGAAATGCTTTTGATTTTTTAAGAGGTAATATGGAAAGTTATTGTTGTTGTTCCCTTTACAGCATAGCGCTGAATGCCCTTCCTGACACAGCTCTGAATTTTATCCAGGCTGGGACTGGCACAGGGGGACCCAGATTTGGACTTCATTGCGGCTACATAGTTAGGCCGTAGTCTGAAAGGTTTAAGGACCCACACTGGATTACACTCTTTGCACCCCCTGTGTATAAAAGTGCTAAGAATAGTTAAAATAAAACATTTAGCCAAAGTCACATGTAAACATAACTTCTCTTACAATTTGACCTAAATATTTGGTTTTCTGTTGCAGTTTACTTTATTTTCAGCATCTAAACTCCTATCTGATCAACTGGTTAAGACCCCCCTGCCTAACATTGTTAGTTCCCAATCCAAAGGGAGAGCAAGCAGATTAAAGATCATTGTAACTGTTCCCTTTCTTCAATGAAACTCCCCAAGACATTTTAGACCCAAAGATGGAAAATGTAGAGCTCGCTCCATTATTGATAGAAGCCCCAGCAGTGAAAGAAATGAATGCTAATGGTGTCCTAAGCCGGGCTTTACAGAGATTAATCCGATTTAAGAAATGAACATTTTATTACGTGACACAGTGCTGGCCTTGATATGAACTGAATCACAGGCTGAGGAAGGGGAATAATGACAAAGAGATTGTGGGGAGTGAACACGGGTGTACAGCCTGTCGCTTTGCAAGACCCTGGCACCTCATTGCAGTGGTGCCCTTTTCCAGCTGACAAGTTCATTAATTTTATGACATGGCTGCTCAGAATGATTTTCAAAAGATAAGTCAAACAACAATAGCGAGAGAAATTGGAAATAAAGCCGATGTCTATAGTAAAAGCATTATCAGCTGAAGATGGGCTTTGTGTGAGCAGCAGGAAGTCCCAGTTGGTCTCTCTCCTGCACCTGCTGCAAGGCTATTTCCCACTGTTTTATATATAGGACTATAGGACCAAACAAGCAAAAATATCAGTCATCAGTTTACAAATGAACAAAAGCTCAACTAAGGTTCCTTACAATATGAGTCACTTCTTAAAAGTAATTTGCTGTTTATGCTGCATTGGTCTTTCTTTAGCCTGTGACACCCCATAACCACTGTTCACATCCATTTCCACAAAAATGTCCCCAGGGATGAAAAAGGTTTGAGGAGTGTTAAATAGGGAGAGGGAACAGTCTCTCTGCTTATTGCCAGGGATCACTCTGAGCCACTTGCCAATAAACAACTGCAATCTTGGGAATACGTGGGGAGGATTTATCATGCTAAAGCCTCCGACAGGGCAAAAGCATAAAATCAGCAGTCTAATTTATCTCCTCAAGGTGATGTCACTTCATAATCTGAAGGTCTTTTCTTTCAGTGGGTGAATAAGGTTCACCACATTTCTCACTTTTACAGGTGAGAAATGCAATTTCTTTGTTTAAAGGGTCACGTAAACATCAATTTTACCAACAACTGCAGTTTACCACCAGAAGGAAAACTTGTACAGAAATGCAGGTTTTCACTGTTCTAATATCTCAATGTTTAATGTCTTTAGGTTAGCAGTCATAGCTACCTAAAATGTGACTTTTTCGTAAAGGAAGTATTTATTTAATAAGTTGTATGATTTGACAGGAGTCACTCCAACTGAACCTTAAAGACCATCTGCCAAAAGCCCGCCCATCTGTTGCTTTGTGGCCAACTGTGTGTGGTTGAGATGAAGCAGTGTGGTGGCTTTCATCATGTTTCCAATCAAACGCATGTCTAACTACCCCATGACTGTCAGTTCTAACGGAAGGTTGGGGGCGGCAGTTTTTAATTTCAGCACCACGGCGAAGGACAGCTCCCTCCCCGCCGACCATAGAGACAGCGAACAGGCGCCTTTTGTATAAGTCAAGCAGAAATGTGGGGTGAGGGTAATAAGGGGATGGACTAATGTCTGGTCATATATCTAGCGGTCAGATATGCCAACCAAAGATGCAATGCTTGACTTTCCAGTTCTGCTGCTTAATATTTTATGCACACCATCAAGTAGGCCGCATTTCTCAAAGGCACTGTAGCATAGAGACACGCGTGCTAAATATGGCAGATTTTGCTGATACTGAATGTAGGTTGAATGCTTTCAGGTAGATGGAGTGATACCTCCAAATTGTGTCAGGTGTCTTTCCTGCATCCACACACCTGTTTATCATATTGACCCTTTAAACATGTATTATGTTTTACCTCAAAGAAAAAATAAAACTCTTTTTTTTCTGTTAATGACAGCTATGTGCTGAACTCAAACGCGCGTAAAAAGGCAAAAGAACGCGTGAGGGAGCGCGCACATTCCCCGTCATGTTATATGTTATATCAGTGCATGATTAGAAATCTTGTATTTAGAGCTGCAGAATTAGTGGCAGCTAGAAAACTCGGGAATGAAGGGCTGCTTTTTATTGCAGTCACGAAAGAGAAAAAAAGACAGAACAGACTATGACCAGTTTTGAACAAGACTAAGATGAGGATGCAATAGTTAAGGGAGATTATGGACTGACTTCTGTTAACCACAAACAAGAACTTACTCATTCAGACGCCAGCTCTGGTGGATCTCTGCTTTAGATTGCGAACTGTCCCTCTTCCACTGCCCCCTCCCAAAATGAAGAAGGAAAAAAAATGCATAGGGGCGAGAAGGAAAAAAAAATCTCCAATTTTTAGACGATTTTACAGAATCCGTGGTGACTTTCTTGCCAGACTCACTGCGTTCCCACTTTCAAAATGATGTATAATCCATACATTAGTCCAGATGGCGTGATTTTAACTCTCACAGCGACGGTAACCCATAATGCAGCGGACATTTCCTCTTCTTTTGGGACGCGCAGAGCACGGAGGTACCCACAAGTGCCATTGTTGAAACTAATCTCCTGATTGAAGACGATGCCCGGTGTGGTCACATATTTTCTCCCGGTGGTTAGTCAGGTCGTTGGAAAGTAGCGCTCCCTCCGCGCGTTTTCCGACCAAGTTGAAAGTGGGCGCAGAAGCTCTTGTGGTCAGTGTCCAGGCAGGCTTAGATCCCGAGAAGCTCGTCACTTAGGCACACTATTATCCAGACGCTGAGTAGCAGAGGTGTGGTTGCTTTAACGTCCCCTCGCTTACGTCTTAAGTTTTCATCAAGTCCCTTTTCCGCTCCGTCTCTGTCATCCAGCCGGGTTGAACCTCGTGGCGCAATCCATTGCAGAATTTCAAGATGCTCACGTCTCCCTGTCGATGACAGCAGTCGCGCGGCAGCCCAAGCCTAAGCACATGTGATAAAGTTTACGCGATCAAACGTGATCGTCCGCTTCATGTTGCGCTCCACATCCAAGACGTAAATGCGTCAAACCGGGATGGACCGCCGAAACGAAAGACAGGATCCCATGGGTTTCCCCCCTATAAATCATCGAGGGGCTCCTGTCAGTGTAAAGGAGCCCTCACTGTTCACACATCCCCTGCAACAAACCTGGTCTGTCTGAGGGGGAGTTGGAGCTCATGACTTCTGCGCCCTATTGTACCTGTTCCTTTTCGCGCCGCGCCATGATCTGCTAAAACATTTCCCCCCTCCAGCCCTTTATCCACAAGGTGCCAGACGCCTCAGTCTTTTTCTCTTCTTTGGACTGCGGATGATTTTCCGGCTTTGGTCGCAAATGAGCGCGTTTCCCTGCGTCCGCCTGGGCGCTTCAAAGGGCCACCGTGCGCTTTTGGTTTTACCTCCACGCCAGGTGCTCGGCGCGGAGTGGAACAGACGTTGAATTAAGTTCAGGAGATGGAATCATGTAGGTTACCTCCCACTAACAAGCTGTGCTCTCAATATGAGACCATTCCGCCAGTGACTGTTGGGGGATTTACGGTCGTCAGTCAGACATGCCGTCAGGACAGCAGAAATATCGTCTCCCTCTTCCAAACGTCATGCTGTTCTGAACTTCCACGGCTTCTGCGTTTCTCCCCCGTGCGGAGAGAGTGAAGCTCCCCAGGTATACATGATGCATTTTTCCCTTTTTTGTCCCCTCATTTATTGGTCAGTTGTAATAAGAGAAAACAAACCCTCATTGTTATTTGTGTGGAGGTCCAATTTGTGTGGGAATAAAAGCCACAGCAGGGGAAAAGGAGTGGGATTTAGTATGAGGATGTAGAAGAAGCTCTCTCCCATGTGGACCTTGCAAATGGGACACGGCTGCCACCTACCGGCCCCTCCATCCCCCCGTGAGACAATGCAATGGCGTCCTGAGGCTGATTGCTGCACAGGACTGCTCTCCCATGACAGACTGGGCTTTGTTTATAAAGGGTATATCTATTTGTAATTTTTCAACCCCGCAGGGCACAAACACCAACCTGCAATCCTTTCACGGTGAAGAGTATGGATGTAGCCATCGAGTGGAATAAATGCAAAGTGCATGAGGGGAGGAAGGAGAGCAGTGTGACAGCCAAGAAAACAGATTAATATGTGTTGTAATCTCTCTTAGCACTTTAGCACTCTTTTGATAAATGCTGGCTGAATGTCATGAATTATGAAGCAGGCCGACACGTTGCAGATTTTGAACATGGAGGCTGACACTGGAGACTTCAGGTCTTTAGAAAGATTATTGCTTGTGAAGCGTTTATCTTGGCAGCACGCTGCTCCGCACACATTATGCTAAACATCATGCAACTTGCACCGTTGTTCCCACAAAGCGGCTGAATTAGCGAGAGAAGGCCAAGTTCCAGCACCTGCACGGTGCCTGTGCTTGCAGCGATCATGCAGAGCAGATGTATGAAAACATCTGAATGCCAGACCAGGGGTCTGTCCATCTAGCTGTCAACATCAGATCTCATTTCCCTCAGTGCTGAAGGCGTCGCATCATTCATCTGTCTTCATAACTGTCGACCTGCCTGTCTGTGTGTCTGGCATTTGGCAGAAGAGAGCTGTGCCTTCTTGTTCTCCAGCTGGAAAAGCCTTTTTTCTTCTGTGTTCTTTTTGCTTTACATTTTCTTATTCTTAATCAAACAGTAAACTGTGGGGATTGGTCATTATCTTGACTGAAAAACAAAGTATCTTGTTGAAGACTATTTGGGTTTTTTTACAGATATGGCCTGCTGTATTTCATATTACAAACAATTCCTCCTTTTTTCAACTTCCCTCATCTGATTATGATACTGTTTAGTGACTTAAATACAAACAGGTATAGACTTTCTCATCCTGGACACTTCTTCTAACTCCTGAATAATAATGAGGAGGTCCTCAGGTGAACCAAAAGAATGACCTCTCTTGTGTCCAGAATCTCTTGTGAGGTTTCCATTCATGTAAATATACCTGCAATACCTCAACACTTGGTTGCATCCTGACCAGAGGCTCAAACTGACTGGAATGGCTCAATATTGGCTGAATTTCTGCTTGTGAGATTAATAATTTTCTCTATTTCTATTCGATTCGATTCTATCTTGTTGCAGAAGAACAGCAGATTTATTCTATTCTGTTCCATTCTATTCTATTTAGATGCAAAAGAGCAGCAGATCTATCTTGACGGGCTTCTGGGTAATTTTTATTTTCTTAATGTAGTTTTATTGTTGTGAAAGAATTACATGTCTTTAAACAAGACACCCAAATCAACAGTTTTGTCTTTTTTTTTTAAACACAAACCTTTACAATAGTCAAATTCTTGATAGAGTTTATTTTAAAATAACATGCCTGAATTCATATATATTTTTAACCTGATGTCTTTGTTTGTTTGTTTGTTTTTCTCAGATTTTGTGTTAACATTTTGGGGAAAAAATTTTATTTGGATTATTTTGACCCTCTATTGGCAACATTTAGGAATGTTTAGTGGAATTTTAACTTTTTCATATAAAAATAAAGCCCTGGATGTTAAAGCTCCATCTCTTCCTTAACGTCTAAATTCTTTCATGCCTTTTTTTTCTTAGGCTTATATGTGGATACAATGATCAGCAAAGCCTGTATGTTTTGGCTTTTTTCCTTAAGGGCTTTCTAACTTCACTTTTGAGAGGCAGCCGCCATGTCCACCTCATACTTGAATATATTTGTCTATAGTAGTCTCTCTGTGACCATTGTTAAAATAAGTGTCCCACTATATAAAGGATACCATTCTTGAATCATTTCAAAAGTAATCATTCATGAACAGCTATTTAGTTTGTTTGTGTTTCTCCTCTTTTTACATCCTTTAAGATGGAAAAATATCTCATCTTTTTTTCATTACGATCTGCATTAAAGTTAAATTAAATGTTTGATGAAATCATTTGCCCAAGACTGATTTTTTTTCTTTAAACTTACTTTTCATGAGGGAAGTCAAAAGTAATTGGATTTGATTGAAACATAATTGGATTGAAATGAGCTAGAATTGTATTAATTTGGTTTTTTTTATTGAACCCATTTTCTCTTTCAAAGCTTCAGAGATTCTTCCTTTTTGTTGTTGTGAAGCTTTGCCATGAAAACAAACTCAGTAAATGTTAATTGAATAAAGCTGGTTGAGGGGAAAAAAGCAACAGAAATATTTACCTTTGGTAATTGCTCTTTTGGCAGCTGTGTGTTACTTTTAAAGGAATTTACCTGCAGATCAGAAAAGAGGCAACAATGAAAAGACTTTTATATGTTCTGTTTCGGTGAATGAAAAGAGAGACACATTTAGCTAAAGATCAATTGAAGAATGAAACTGCAAGTGGAGAGAAAAACAATTTGAGATGCTTGAACGATTGAGTGTAAATTTTAAACATTGTCAAAATACCTGATGTATGAGAAGCACAATCTACACAGAGCTTTTTGAAATACAACATCCAAGAGCTTTCTACAAGATTCAAATGCCCAGTAAGCCTTTTGCCCCTGCAGGGGGAGACAGGCTGGCTGCAAGCGAAAAATGGGCAAACCTGTATGGGGCACTCAGGTGGTCCACATGACGTTTTTTTCAATCGTAGAGCACTCGGTGAGCCAGTATAGTGAAAATGGTCTTGACTGTTTTTTTGTTTTCTTTTCTATGGGTGAAAAATCATACTGAACACTTCAGCAACACATGAGGGGAAGTGAGGGTGAGGTAGGTTAGACGCAGGTACTTCCTTTGGATCTTTCTGTTTTTAAATCCCCCCAAACCCTGTACACTGTGCTGTTCAAGTGACAATTGCACGCTCCGTGTGTGCGCTGTTCTTGCCACCTTACTGTTACAAATGAGGAAACAGTAACATCCTTCTCACCTTCAGGTTATAATTCTCTCAATTGAGTTTGGGTGCAGGGAAAGCATTTTTCACATCAATGAGGTTTTTTCCAGTTAAACGATTCATTAAAATTCACATTTTTTTATTTATATATTTTGGGTTGTTTTGTATTTATTTTGAAGTGTGAAGAAGCACAGACCTTAAATAAAATATTTTTTAAAAACTACTGGAGTCCAAAAACTTTTCCTTGCATTGTGAGCTTTACTAATGTGAGTCCAGAGCCCGTCTGCAGCGCATCAGCATCTTTGTCCTTGGCCATAAATTATCGGCCTTCACCTACAAACACTTTGACCATGGCCAACATGTGTTACTCTCAAGGGGACAGTTAGTCCTGGAGATTTCGGTGCAAGTCTAAGAAAACCTGACTTTTGGGAATACTTAAGTATTTATGATTTGTAATTCTAAAGATGCTGAGAGCTTCAGTATTTATATACAATAACTTCAAGGCCATAAGTCTTTCTTCATCTCTTTGGAATTGTTTTTGCCATCTTCGTTTATGTTCAAAAGAATAAAAAGAATCCTTCGTCAGAAGCAGGAAAGTGTGATTCAGAGATGGATATCTTCAATTCCATGAAAATATGATATTGCATATCTCTGCATAAAACATGAGCAGGGATGAAGTCAAGTTGGGTGTAAGTATGCTCCAGTCGTTCAACTGGAAAATTCACAGGTTAAAGGTCCAACTAGTACCGTAAGGTTAACCAAACAGGAGAACACACAGGCTTTACCCAAGGATTTCACATAATATGAATGCGGTGATAGCAATAGAACAATAGTATTCATTGATAGCAGTGTTTTATTAGGAGAAGGTTTGCTATCATTTTAAGGTTTTGTTGTTGCAACTCTACCTTTCCAGCCAGCCATGTTCTTTACAATTCTACCTGCCAAAATATTTTGTTGTCACAGTCGTCCCTTTTCAAAAGAAAATTCTCTATATATTAAGAATGTGTGTTTTTTATTTCAAGACCTGTCATTCATTATTCATGATGTTTTTGGAGGCCAGAAGACATCATTACTGATTTCCTTCTAGGGCTCAATGTTGTTAAAACAAGTCAGTGTGATGTACTGAAGATAAGAGAAAGAGAGAAGATTATCTCAGCAAGTGACTGTTTTACTCACCTTTTGCCCATTTTTCACCCTTTTTATTGTTTTTTTTATATCCCCTCTTTTACTATTTCCCATTTCTACTATTCCCATTACAACCAGATTTCAAAAGCTAGAATTAGTCGATCACACAACCAATTGGATACTCTTCTAGCACCTCTGTGATTGTGTTTCTGAGATCCAGAGCAATTCATCAGATTTCACAGACTTGATAATTAGGTGCATCAGTGTGTTTGCCATCCAGTTTAATCTCCACTTTGATCCACTCTAATCTCTAACTGTACTTCTTATCCTCAACTTCCGATAGCCCATCGGGCTCGGCACTGAAGAAAGAAGCTGCAACTTCTATTCTAGGTCAATTTGGGCCTGAGTTCCCAATTCACCCCAAGATGGGAACTGAATTAGACACATTTAAATAATTCTACACCCTATTACCAGTTTGTAAGATTTTGCAATTCAATACAACTGTGAAGAAGATTGAGTGCCAGCTCATTTAATGGAAACAGAGTAGTTCAAAGGTTTATAAGATAGGAAAGCAAACATGCATTGTAAGTGGTAAAGAAGAACACAGTTGTAATATTTAAAAAGAATCACATATAGGTTTTCTGTTTGTCAGTGTTTTAGAACATCAGTAGAGTATTAAATATTAGAGTTTCATTTTAAATTTGCCACAAACACACCTACAGATTGATCCCTAAAGTTCCTTATTGATCTAATTGGCTTTATTTTGCTTTTTGCCCTTTTTAGAAAACAAAAGTCTTCTTTGCTTCTATTGAACCACAAAGACCTCATAAAAACAAAGCTAATAAAATTAGAAAATTAGATGAAACTCTAATTACTTTAAAATCAACAGCAAGTCAATTTAAAATCCATCTATTGACTTAACCCACTTTATCTCTTTTGGGGTCACGGGGTTCCTGGAACCTATACCCCAGCTGTTGTTGAGCAAAGGCGAGGTTAACCCTGGAAAGGTCGCCAGTCTGTCGCAGTGCAAACAATCACATTCAGGAACACTTCAGAGTAACCATTTAACATATGAAGCATGGACAGGGGAAGGTACCCAGAGAAAGCTTATGCATGCATGAGAACATGCAAAATCCATGAAGATATTCAAACTGTAGCCTTCCGGCCGTGAGACAAGAGTGCAAACCAGTGCGCCACTGGAGCCCTCAATTTAAAATCAATTTTAAAATACTTTTGGACAATAGAGTAAGTCGACAAGGAAAAATAAAAGGAGAGGAATAACAATGATTGTATCAACATAGCCTTAAAAAAACTGTTTTTTCAAAATAGTATAGCTGGGATCATTTCTTTTAGCTAGTAGGGTCAACTTCTCATATGGTTTGTTTGTAAGTCTGTTACTTTGACCTGTTTTTATACTATAATTCTATGATTTATCCTTTCTTGCAATCATATGTATAATAATTTTTTTATGGCAGTGTAAGGGTTGTGCAATTTAGTTTGTTTTTTTAGTGTTTTGGGTTATGTTTTAAAATGTCCTCTGTTAGTTCAGGTTCAGGTTTCAGCTGTTTTCCTGTCTGGTTTTCCGTTTGTCAATGTCAAGTCATCTGCTCCGTTTTGTCACCTCTTGATTTTTGTCATGTCGAAGGTAATTTATTAAATGTTTACCTTTTTGCCACTAGACCTGGTTTCCAGCATATTAGGTCCTGCACCACCAGTTCCTGACATAAAGCCCCAAGCAGGACAAATGCTGTCCTCCTGGACTGCATTTATTTCATTACTAAGCTGCAAGTTAAAGGAAAACCCAAATGATCTCCAAAACTTTCATGCCTTTTGACACTTATCTGAGCTTTGTTTGCCAAAATGCGTGGGCATTTAAAAATTCTGTTTTTGGCTGCTGCTTTTATAGGTTATGGCTAATTATCAGAAAGTTTTAATGCAAAAATGATGCAGTCAGTGGAAATGCATTTTGATCGAAAAGGGCCAAAAAGACAGAAGTGATTATATTTATGCTTTGGAGGATGATGAAATGTGGTTTGGACTATTTTAGGGAATATTTAAAAGAAATGATTCTGAAGGTCAGTTACTGTAGCAAACTTCAAAAAATGTTTTACTCTGTTTGTTTATCCAAAGTTTGAACTTTTCTACTTCTGAAAACAAAGTCTCTCATCTGTATGCATAAAGCTCTGCGAAAATGCATGCAGATTTTTGATGGAGTCTGTGCTGTTGGATTTTTTTTAAACAGAGTAATGTGACCTCAGGGAAGAGGATGAGGATTCCTTACACTAAATAAAATTCAGTCTGTTGGCCAAAAACCAGATGATAAAAGTTGTCAGCAAGTTTTCAGGGGCTTTACATTCCTCACTAACTAAATTGTCAAACATTTGACAGTTTCATCTGCTGTTGCCTGAAGCTCAAGAACTAAAGCAAATATTTTCAATCATGAAGTTTTCATTTTTCTTTTTTCCTAATCTAATTTTGATCCCTTAGTAAGCCATTCTCAGCGAAATTATTTGTTTTTCTCATCAAGTGAAACCACCGCCATATAAGATATTTCAGTGAATGTCCTGAAATACTTTAAAGTTCTGAGATAAACAAAGTTATGTAACTTTAGAGATAAAAAAAAAAAACACAAGAAATGCGGTCTCATAGATGGAGTCAAGCAGCAACACACAAATGCGAGAACTGACGATCAGAATTCTGCACAAGCCTTCACAAGCCCTTATATTCCTGTAAGAAATGTTGATTAATGCACAACTATTAAAGGCTTACTTAGATTACTACTCAGAAAATCTTGACTGACAATCAGAGGATAAAGCTTTAAGCATGGCGAAACCTTGTAATCCTGTCTCATCATAGATTAAGACTTGGTGTATCCTCAGTTTCAGCTTGTTTATCTCCTCGGTTGTGTATGTGTGAATGCAAAAGAAGCAATGCTCCAGACAATGACGTACCTATTCACATATGAAGGAGGGAGCAGATTTGCAGCATCTGGATGTGGCTGCCTATCCTTTCTTGTTCTAATCCTCTTGGCTGCTGTGTTTCGTCTCAGGCACACAGGGGATCAAGTGGGCCATCCATTTAGTCTGCCACAGGGCAGATAAACAGAGAAAAGAAGTGCTCACTCTCATTGACTAATTAGACGTTGTAAAGAGCATTTCATTGACACTGCACCTATATGATTTTTAGATTGATTCGAAATGTGATACATGCATGCATGCAGTCATGTGGTCGCATGAAGATTTTGCATTTCTCCACAAGTTTCAAGATAGACAGAGGAGTCGGTATCTAAAAACATCTGCCTTTCTAAAATGTTTAAACTGAGATATCTGCTTAGTATCAGGTAGTTTCTTTAAAAAAAATAAATAAATAAAAAAAGAGCTACTGTGGTGAAAGTCAGACTATGGCACACACTTGACCCAGTGCTCTGGCAACCCACTGCTAATGGATTTCATGATTGCTGCACTGTACTAGTTTCTTCCAGTTGGGGTGAGAGAGTTTAAAGTGGTGTAAAATGTCTAAAGCAAAGAAACCTTTTTATTTTGTTCTGATAAACTCAAATGTCATCTGCAGCTTCATTTAAAACACGTCTATGTTTGAAGTCTCTTCATTATTTGATCAATATTCACTGAACTAATGTTCAAAGGCAAACCCTTCTTTACAGGTATGTTTTACTTTGGTGTTTCTAACATGTTATTGTATTTTTCTCACGATGGAGGATGTGTATGAAGACATTTAAGATTAAAAATGCATTTCTGAGTATTTCTTCATTCAAATCCTGGTGAATCAGGAGCAGACGAAAAAATGCCATTTAAAATAGCTTGTCGTTTTTCCAAAAAACTACAATCGGCAGACCACAAGCTTTCTGCTTCGTTCCGTTCTGTTCCGATGCATCCACTTGCAGACAATTAGATCTACTTCTATCGTCTGAGCTGGAATCTGGCTCAAATCTGTATGCCTGCATAATTTCAATTTTGCTCCCCATATTTGTTGCACCGGTAATGTTAGGTCCGGGTTGTGTGAGGGGCAGTAACCTAGTGGGAGAGAGTGTACACAAAGGGGTGATGGGAAATGAGCAAAGCCTTGGTCCACGCCAAAAGTCTCGCCCATGAGTTTCTGATGAACTCCTACCGCTCTGCAGAAACTATGTTCTAGAAAAGGACACAGGTTTAATGATTTTTGCCTGAAAAGGCTATAATTAATTAACAGACAATTGCAATGCTTTTTTAACAAATCAAAAGATGATTTAAGTGGGAGTTTAGGAGAAATGAGGTGTTGCAGTGGGAGGTTTTTTAACAAACAAGTGGGACTGTAAAGATAAGGAGTCACCCTGAAAAACGACCCTGAAACTCTGAAATATGATGAAGACCTTGAGAAATGAGAAGAACTGAAAAGGCTTCGGTTTTCTGATTAAAGTTCTTTATAATATCTTCTACAAAAACGATTATGGACAGTGACTCATGCAAGGCTCTCTAAAGTTTTGCAACGGCATTACAGTTGGGTTAAAGTTGAATTTTGACATCAGATTTAACAGTTTAGAGGGAGAAAGTATTGGTCAGTGGAGATTACATATCTCAGTAGGTTTCTTATGTCAGAAAAAAGAGTGAAAAGGAAAAACTAAATACAATCCCTTGACAACACCTTATTGTCTGGTGTGCCCTGTAGTGCAGAAAATAAAAGGAATTTGAATTTAAACATAAACAATATTTATCAAGAAATCCTGACAAAGCCTTCACCCTTGACCAGACTGTGTTTCGGTCTTAACAAATTAAAACATAAATAAATAATTGATGACTTTGCAGAAATGCCACAAAACAAAAGGTAATATCAAATCTAAGATGAACTCTATTTGGTATCAGTAAGGTATCACCTTGAAAGCTTGTAAGGTCCGTCTCTGATTACCTTAATCGGCTTTGTCCTGGAAAGGTCGTTTTACTTCTGGCTAACTGCTGACAATAAGAATCAATGACTGGTAAATGATGGCTTTGAAAAGACTCGCTGTGATGACTAATGAGCAGAAGAACTTTTTTTTTTTAAGGGGGAGATAAACAGGATACAGAGCAAAATGACATTCTAGATGCAATCTATTGTTTTTACGTGGTAAAACACCTTCTCATGAATGTTTTTTGATATTTGTCATAAGCATGACTTCAGCAAAAGAGGTTTTATCTGTACAATCTTGTTACAGTGTTGTACAAAATGAATAAAATAGGTATACATTTAATTTTAGAAGCATTTCAGATCTCAAAATATTTAATTAGATGTAACTGTCTAAAAAAGGGATTTATACAGCTAAGGTTTGTGTATTTTAAATTTTTGTAAATCTTATCATTGTTTAGTTTTAGAATCAAATGCTTTATTTTGAAATATCTTACTTACCTTTTTACAACAGTTTACATTCTTTCAATACTGTTACTCTTCAATTCAATTAAACACATTTAAGTAATTCCAACAGATTCTGAAGTAGGGAAAGCAACCTTGTGCTGATTTCCAACAATTTTTAGTAGTGAAGTGCTTACACAATCAACATCAATCGGCCGATTCATTTGCATAGAAAAGTGGTTTATACATTTTAGAAACACAAAGTGTTGCTTATTTGTGGATATCTGATATTAGTGTCGCTGTACCAATGTTGATCGGTAAACAGTCAAAAAGGGATGATATATAAAGTGCATGTGTTATTTAGGTGTAGTTGGCGACAAACCTAAAGGGTTAAATATTGATATAATCCTTTTCTTTTCTTCTTTTTTCATTTGTTTTTTTTTTCTTTTTTTTTGCCATTTGCAAATAAAAAAAAAGTTAGACTGCATTGTTGCCTTGTTAAAGTTCCACTCCAATCAGCTTTAAATCAATTTTAAAAGCATTTTATTTAAAAAGCAGTGGTCTTTTAATTATGGATATGCCTTTTTAGGCAAAAGAAAAACTAAAAAAAAAATTGTATTCTAGGACATAGTTTCTGCAGAGCGCCAGGAGTTTGACAGAAATTTGCCTCTGAGTTGCGGATTAGACTATTAGCATGAAGTAAGCCTCTACAGACTTCCCATCATCCCTTTGCTTACACTCTCAAGATAGCTTACAGCCCCCCAATCTTCCATCTAACATTAGTGGTGAAACAAAAATGCAATAATGGAGCATCCAACCGTACACTTTTGAGCCAGATGCAAGCTTGGGCAAGGAAAACAAAGAGATACTATTTGCAAACATACACGCATACATCTATTTGCACCAGAACGGACCGGAGCAGAAAGGTTGTGGCCTACCGATTGTAGTTTGTACGTAATAACTCAATTCTTTTTCAAATGCCAGTTTTCATCTGCTCCTGATTCACTGTAATTTTAAGCTTCATATTGGATGCTAATTTTTTGCCTTAAAAAAATGTAACCCTCATACTCTATATCCTCAGTCATGAGAAAAATGCCACAATAACATGTTAAAAATACCAAAAACAAAATTTTGATCAGACTCAAAAAACAATAAAATAAGACACTGTAATTGTTCCCAAAAGTCAAAGAATGCAAAAAGACTTTCAAGTGATACCCTGTCATGTGTAGTTAAAATAATATTACAGTTCATGTTTTCTCTGCAGTTGGTACAACAAGCACCCTCTTCCTCATTACTCAGCAGGATCTACTGCTGAAACTTTTGGAACATCTGAGCCTTGTTCAGGTTTTATCCCCTCTTTTAGAATGTTATGTATTCCCTCCATTCAGTTTGTGGCCATTGATTCAATTATCTTCTTTGCTACCACATGAGGATAAACCAAGCACTATAAAATCAGGTGCACTCCCCAAGCAGTCGCAGAAAGTGATGCCTTTTGCAGTTCTGTCAGCTTTGGCCCAGTTTAACTGCTGCTGGTAATTGAAGTGAGCACCATTGATCATTTCATTTGGCTGTGGTGTTCTACTGGGAAACCTTGGGTCATGGGATTTATATAGATGTTGCTTTAGCACACGCCACATCACCCACCCATGGGATTAATGGTCATTCCAAGCAGAAAAATATTTCCCACCACAGCTTCACTCAGATTTTGCACAATACGGTTGACTAAGAGCCTGAGGCATTGACTCTGTATCCAAACTCTCAGCTCGCTATCTAATCAACCATCCCTGGTACAAACTGGATCAATCTAAATCCATTGTGGCTTTAAGCTGCAAGACACAGGACCTAAAGGGGCTTTCTACAAGCCGACATCATGTTAGTAGATATGACGTTAAACCTTTCCTGCTCTGTTATTGCTCTTGACTTTAAATTTGATACTCAAATTCATATTAACGTTAAAACCGCTGGAAACCAAAATGTTTGTATTCATACATTTAACCTAAATTCTGTTCATTCAGGGCTTTGAAGCCTGTCCAAATTGCCCCAGAGTCCTTTCCTTTTACACCTCTATTCCTACATAGTTACTTTTTCTGAGATTGTTTGAGATTGTCAAAGTAGCAAACTCCACACTCTCACTTTATTGAGCAAATTACACCAAAATATTAATGCTGCTGTCAAAGGAAATGAAATGTTAAAGAAATAGACTTAAAAAAAACTCATTTCATGTCGTTTCCACCATTAAAAGCTCTTAAAACGTCAGGAGGGAGTCGTTTCTTGATCGTACAGAGAATAAAAAAAGCAATTTATGTCTAAATAAACATTAAAGAGTGTTTTGTAATTGACTTGAAGTTTCCTAAAAAACCAATGGCAACATGTCATCCTTGTGGGTCTTAACAAGAACCAACCTAATCAGATTCATTAGACAAGATGGCATCCATCAGTCTGTTTAATGTTTCACAGCTGATGATATATGTCAGAGTAAGGAAAAAAAGCCATGAGGTAAAGAGAATTAGCAGTCCCATGAGCCGGTTAACAAATGTCACACGACAGAAAATGCTCCAGCACTGCTGTGACACGTTGGAGTGAATCACAGCAAGCCAATTTGCAGCACGGCCACTCATCTCGTGTGATGTTGCCTTTCCGCAGCAGTTCGACAACGCCATTTAGCAGCTTACAATAAAATGCAAAACCATGTCAGTATGAAACTGTTTATTTTAGGACTTGTTTGACCGCCACCACCAAAATTAGTATATTATATTTATGCTACAGCTTCTATGGCAAGCCTTCATGTGAGTTTTGGTTTTTATTTGGTTCGTAAAAGTTTACTTGTGAAGTTTACTTGTGTTGCTTATTTTTTTTAAGTTTCTTTATTTGTTTAATTCCCTGTATTAGTTTAGGAATGATCGTCCCCTGCTCCTGTTGTTAGTCACTAATTCAATCCAAAATTGTTGTAGTTCTTAATGTTTTGTTGAAAGTAAGATATAACCACAGTCACATCGTTATGCATCTGTTTTGCCCCGCTGTGCATTTTTATTTTATTATTGCACTAATAATATCCTTATGTCAACCATGTTCTAGTAATGGAGAGTTACCATGGATAACATTGTGAACATAGAAAACTGTGATTGGGTTGTGCTTGGATTTACATTTAACTACAAAAATCTTAAATTTACCTCTTATTTTACAAAAATAAGTACTGCTTTACCTGAGGGCATCTATATGTATGTTGCTCTTAATTGTGATTTAAAGTGAGGAATGACAGGTTTCTAAGAGACTCTAACCTCAGTTTGAGATGAAGCTTTACATTTAAGAAAAAAACAAAACCTCACAATAATGATTTTGGTGGCGTCAGAGAAACTGTGAGTGCATCCTTAAAAGATTTACTTACAGTTTGGACTTCACACTGAGAGGCACATCTCTGGAGAGGCCATAAAGCAGCTGAGATTAAATTTCTGCCCAGAGAAATGAAGGGAAGAAAAAAATGTAAGATACTTCCTACGCAAAGGTGTGCCAAGCTAGTGGGATTATTCCAAAAAGACTCGAGGCTGGCATCACTTCACAGCATTTTAATGTTTGCAATAACCTAGTTTTCACATGATCTGAATTTACAGCATTTATTTTAAAATGTGTTTATAAAAGTAGCCAAAGCATTAACATCTAAATGAACCCACCTTACAAAAAAAAAAAAAAAAAAAAAAAAAACAAAGAAAGAAGAGTGCGGTGGTTGCGTATTTAAAAGCTTTTTATATCTGTATTCTGCACTCTTTTTTATCATCAGCTAAGGTATTTTACTTTTAGTTTTGTCCTGCTAATACAATTACATTTTTGCTTCTTGGAGCTCATCAAGGTCAATGTTTATACTGTTTTCCCTTTGAGTTACCAAGCACAAAAAAATATTACTGTTCAACACATGTTTGTGTAAAACCTTGACTGCTTATAAGAACTGGACTGATTGACCCCTCACATTCCAAACAGGAAGCACCCATCTTACTCTGCTACCTTTGTTTCACATGTTCTTTCTAATTATTTGTTTTCTTTTTTTTTTTTGTAGAGAAAGTTATTCAAGCCTCAAAAAAATATGTGGTCTCACATCAAACGGGTGGAGTATTGGACAAATTTCATGTAGCCTGCTTTCAAATTCTAGGGGTGTGGACTTCTTATAAGCCCACTACTGATTGCAAGAGTGGTTGCCATAGGAACGTTAAGTTTAAACCCTTTAAACTCAACATTGAAACGTTGCCCAGAAAGGTGCCATATAAATAAAATTCATTAGTATTATTAATAGTTAAACATAAAGCTGTGGTATCATTGTGCAAATATTTTCTTCAGTCAGACAAAAATGTATGAAGGAAACAATGTTGTGTTGTATTTTTAGGATCTTTCTTGAAACAAAAAAAATATATATATTTATTAGCAACAACCTGTGGCTAAAACAAATGTGATTCTAGTATGTTGAAGAAAATCTCTGAAGGAAAAACGGAAATAGGATGCACTGTTAAAACATTGTGGTATGCAAGGCTGCGTAACAGTCTTTTTTGGTACAGATAACATCTTAAGCCACAAAACAGTCTGGCTTATAATAAAAAACCTGGATCATTTGCGTCACTAGGAACACTCAGACATGAAATAGAAACATTTCAAGGATAGGAGCTCGTAACATCCAAATAAAAAAAGAGAAAGATTATAGGACAAACAAGGCAACAAAAAAAAAAAACTTAAAAAAGGAAGGATACTTTTGAAGATTTGACTGACAACTTTGGTCTCCCATCTCTAAAATGTCATGTTTCCCCAAGATTCTAGAGGTTCAGACAATGTCAGAGCAAGAACCCTGACAGAAAAAAGGAATTTACAGCATCCAAAAAAGAAATACCAAAGATCCTAGTTCTGTTGGGAACATTATTCCTTATTCAGGTGCTAAATAACTCTCCATTTGGTCTCATAAACTATTTCTACTGTTCTGGAATTACTTAAGTTTGGAGTCACCTTTGTGATTCTCAATTCTGATCAAAGCAAAGCCATCAGCCCTCAGTTCTCAGAAAACAAATCCTGCTTTAATGTGATATGAATTGCCCCAAAATAATCTGGTTGGTGGACAAAAACTCACTGCTGGATCAGTTCATAATGAAAATGCTCACCTTTTGTTGAGTGTGAACCATGTAAAGGAGATGACTAGAGATTTTTGCAGGGATGGAGGTTGGCACAGGAACAACATTTCCATACACCATGGATGGGGGTGAGGGGAGTTCCAGATACCTGTTAGTTCACCTTTACAACACTCTAGACTGGAAATGCATCTCAAGCCTTGTGTCAAGAATGTGATTAGCATGTGTATTTTTAGGAAAGTACAAATTTTCCATTCATGCAAAAAATATTTTTTATTTTAGGCACATGTTCTGTGAATTATATCATAATTATAAAAGAGCTTCTTCAGATTTAATGCACTGATGTTGGTGGAAATCACCTTCAACAGTGATTTGGTACAAGATTGTTACGGGGTTAATTATTATCATTTTAATTTGCACAGTTACTAGAGAAAGTGAATAAAGATTAATACCCCTGAAAAATGACTGCATCAAAAGTTGATGAATTTACAGCAAAAACCAGGAGTTTGTCACACCACTCAAATTCCAAAACACTGCGATTAATTTGGCAGCACTAAAAGGCTCAAAAACCAGAGCAAATACCAATTCAGAATATTTTATGCATGAGCCAGAGACTTGACAGAGCGAAATGAAACATGAAGCATGAAAGGAACACCCACGGCCAGAGTGTAACCATGCCACAGCTCAGTGAAGGGCCGAACGCTGAACATGCGATCCATATATGCACAGAAATTGTTTCTGTTCAACCCTTTCGTCCAGTGTTAGGTTATTATACAGAATCGGCATAGAGCTGAAGTTGATTCAATGATGAAGTTTCAGATTTGATGTGGGACGGGCCAATACCATTCTTTCTTTTGCCTTCTCCAAAAGGAAAACCGGGTTAAAAAACAACTTAAAAAAAGTTTACTTTGAAAAGGGAATTTTCAAATTGCCAAACTTCCTTATAGACTTGATTTCTATAATAAAAAACAGTGTGTAAAAATGTGTTTTTAAAATAATTGATGGTAATACTTTTCATTCTTTAATTATTGAAAAGCACCTGTGGTTGAGTTTTTGCATAGATTTTACAAAATATCACTACATATGGTCCTCATGGTTTTCCTCAACCCCAAAGGTGAGCATCACCATATGGCTAAATTACATGCTGCATTGCTTCTTAGACCCCCCCTGCCCTCCACCTACCCACACACACACACACACACACAAACACACACACGCAGGCACGCACACACACGCACAAAAACACACAGCAGCCCACTCCATCCCTTTTTTATTAAGAAAAATTCATGAACTACTCTTTTTTTCTTCTTTTGTCCTCTCTTTGCTGGCCTGCTCTGGTGCAAAACTACAAAAGAGATGTGGATCAGGGTTCATAATGCGTTTCCTGTAGTGAGCACTTTTTTGAATATCCTTAACAACAGAGTCTGGGAGCTGATAATTACTACAAGGTGTGGGCAAACACTCCTCATCACACATCATCCTGAAAAGCAAGAGCCTTTCTGTGGAAGAGCCAATCGATAGCTTCAAATGGCAGCTTACACATCTCACATAATTAGATGGTGGGAGAGCTCCGACGGCACAGACAGATGCACACTCAAACAGTTTTAACTTGTCCTCTTTCTCTTAGCATGCATGATCTCTACACTGACTGATAAGAGCTGTCTAATGCTCCCTGCCTGACAGCTAAGAAAATTTCAGGTTAATCTACAGATATGAAACAAAAGTTCAATCACATTTTGGGTTGTACCTAAAAACAATATGTTTCAAATAAAGCCAGAGATGGAAAAGTTTCTTCTTTCTTTCTTTTTAAAGTGTATTCTGCACTTACGCTAAACTTTTTTGACACTTCCCGACTTTATTTGCTGCTGCACTTCTGGTCTGGAACGAAAGGCATGCAGGATCCCTTTGTCTTTCTGCCCTTAATGACCTGTATAATATGGAGGGTATCCGTAGCAACTACTTTTTTCTATTTCTCCAACACCTCCATCTTCTGCCATGTTCTGTTAAACCTCCCACTCACTGCCAACTTGACAGATCTGACAAGAAAAGAGTTGGTGAGAATGTCCCCATCTGCTCTAAAGGATTGTATATACTCTTAAATAACCGCTTGTATTTGCATTTGACAACAAAACAAAAGAGGGACAAATAGGTATTTGTCCGTCACCAGTTCTGTAAATTGTCCCCTTGTAAAACTGAGAGAAGTCTGTAATGTAGGTACATTTCAACTGTGAAAGACAAGATAAAAAAAGGAAACCACATTGCATCATTTTTAAAGGTTGTACTACGGAGCAGAAAATACGAATTTATCTCCAAACAAGCAAGAATTCTGTCCTAAACAGATTACTTATTTAAAAAGCTCTTCTATCCTCCCCTTGTTATCTGTAATAAAGACACGTCAGAACCGGTTTTCTGTGTAATAGACACCTGACTCCTCCCTTAAACATGGTCAAGACCAGGGGTCGGCAACCTTTTTTACTCAAAGAGCCATTTGGGACCGCCCCTAATAAAAAAAGAAAGCACCTGGAGCCACAACCCGTTTTGACATCATTATATATATTATGCATGTATATATTATATCAAGGGTGCTCATTACGTCGATCTTCAAGGACATGAGTGTAGATCGCGGGCCAGAAAAGATTAAAAAAAAAAAAAAAGTACTTCTTTAAAATCCACTAGCCAATCAAAATCCTCACTGAGAAGTACGGGACTTGATTGACATGTAGATTGGCCAATCGGACATCGTCTGAAGCATACGTCGCTGCAAATGCACATTATGTTCTTAAAAGGATGATACCGCGGCCGCATGTGAGAGGAGCTGGTTCTGGTCTGATCGCTGCATGGAGCGATGTGTTAATCAATGCATGAAGACACTGAGAATGTGGAGAGATCAGGTTTATTATTTTGAAGAGATCTACTTGGTAATCATGTTTCCATGTTTGAGTTCATAAATCCCAGAGTCTCTGCTTCAACTCCCGGAGTGAAAGCTGCGTCTGAATCTGACGCCCATGTTTGCATCTCTCTGACAGAGTTTGAAGCCAAAGCCCCTCCTCCGCCTCTCCACCTGCTTTTCCTCTGTACCTGTTCACCTGTTCACATCCTCTGCAGCTGAGATTTGTTTCCCCCGCGCTCCCGGTGTGTCCAACACAGAGAGCGCAAAATACGGTGGTCAGGCCGCTCCAGCGCCGCACAAGGATGAAAGAGCCAGACGCAGGTTATAGCGGGGATAGAGCGGGTTAAGCAAATGAATGAAAGAAGGCGGCCCGCTGAAGAAATATTCAATAGTGTACACATCATGTTATTATTATTCTGAACTATCTTTTATTTAGAAAAATCTTTTATTTTATCAGTCCAGTATGAAAAAAAAACCATCAACAAAAGCTGTGTTGGGCGGTTTTTGGCTGGGTCTGGCCAAAAACAGATGACTTTTCCGTAGGAAAACTGTGACTATCTGGCAACGCTGGCGCGAACTCTCAGTCTGTCATCAGTCTCTGCCCCGCGGCACGTCAAGTTCCCGGCAGAAGATCGGAGTGTTTATTGAAGCCTCCCTGCGTGTCTCCTCCTGCTATCAGCTCTGCAGGTCTCGCCCGATAAATACGAGCTCATTACGAAGCTGTTTTTTACGTGGCTCGCGCTTCGTACGGAGCCATCAGCGCCTTTGAAATGCCATGAAAATTGAACAAACTAAAATAAAATTTAATTATTATAAAATACTCATTATTTTACAAAGTCACAGGGAGCCACAACAGATGGATGAAAGAGCCACACTTGGCTCCTGAGCCATGGGTTGCCGACCCCTGGTCAAGACCAAAGAGCTGCCTAATATCTCAATAGTCACTACTGCCTTTTTCAGGTGGATATTGGCTGTCTACAGTCGAGAAATGGGCAAACCTGTTTTTCGGGCACACAGGTGGCCAGCACAAATTCTAAGATTGTGGACCACTCAGCCCATACAGTGAAAATGTTTGTACACATTTTTATACGGGCAAGCCGCAGGTTACAGGTCATAGCAAACACTTACAGTCACGTGAAGAAATTGGGTCATTTAAATAATCAGCTATGTCCATAAAGGGTGTTCATATAACACTGTCCAATCTTACTTTGAAATATTTCAAAAAAATAAAGTGATTTAATAAAAATCAAACTAAAACATTGCTACTCTACTCATAGAAAAAAAAAAGATCTGAACAAAAACTCATATTTTAATGGAGCTCAAAGTTTGAACATCCTGCCTCCTTTGAGCTTTTTTTGCTTCTTTGGCTGAAATCGTGTCATTGAGACACATTTTTTGTCTTGTCTTTTATCTACCAGTCCCTAAAATATATCTTAAGTGTGAAGAGTTTAAACTTAAACACAAGCAGAAATTACATTCTTTTAAAAATAACATGTCATTGAAATCGGCTTAACATATAGTTAGTTGTCAAGTTACATCTCTCAGTGCTGTTCAAAGTGATATTAAATGTGTATGTATCCAAATATGTGGGGAAATATACAGGGTTTTATATGGTGTCCTAAGTTTTTTCACATGACTGTGACTGTACAAGTGTAAGTAGGGGTTAAGTAAGGGATTTAAAAATTTTTTCAAATCCCCCAAAACCTGTTACCAAGGGGTCTGTTGGTGCCGTTCACTTGATAAGTGCGTGCTCTGTGCTTGCTACCTGACAGTTAGACATGAGGAAATTACCGGTAGACAATCAGAGCGAAGTTTATGTAGACATTTTCTGACCACCTATGTAACACCTGCATAGTCCATGCATGCAGCAATTTCCCTCCACCTGGAGCTCCATGCAAGATGTCTCCTGGTGGGGTGCAAATGATCTTAAAAGAAAAAAAAAACAGTTGACTTCAGTCATTGACAAACAGTTTCCTTTCAAAATATTGTGATGAACTTTTTTTTATTGAGCAAAAACTGACTTTCCCAACAAATTTTTGTTAAATCTTTTCATCCTATTTTTAAAATAATGTGTACATTATATGCAAACCATTTGTTTCAGGGCCAAAGTACAAGCAATTTTTTTAATGTTTGCTACAAACAAAAAAATAATAAAATCAGCCAAACTTGGATTCATTTTTTTGTTAAAATGATTTACAAATGGTTAAAAATATGTCATTTTTTTCAAGGGGGAGTTAGAATCGGTCATAGGAAATAAAAATGGAATAATGTTTTAGTCCTATAGCTTTTTGCCCGTTTATCTGCAAAAAGCAGACTGTAAAAGACATCTGTTTGACTTGGCGTGTTTAAATAATTTAAGGAGCATTTTCTTTGCTTCCAAGCCGGGCCATCTGTTTCATGATTGCTTTAAAAAAATCACATTTTGTGAGGTAAATTTGTGTTGGAAGGCAATGGGACTTTCTGATTTCCGTTTAAAAAAAGAGGAATCAAGCTTCCAAAAAAGAACAAAATATTAAACAAAATACAAAAAGGTGTAAAAAAAACACCTTTCAAATGTTTTCACAAATGGAAGAAAAGATTTTCATACAATTTACCTACACAAATTAGAAAAAAAAAAAAATTTCAAGTACAGAAAAAAATACTAATTATTAATATACAGTATATATAGTAAGATAATTGAATCTTGTCATTCAGTTTTTATTGAATCAGACAGTATTTAGAGAAATTAAAGAAACTGAAAAACTTTTTCAAATAAGTCAGGCATTTATACAGATATAAAATACACCTTGCTTAAGAGCAACACATTTTCCACTCAATGCTGCTACTCAAGGTTATTTTCTAAGACATTATTTTCATTTTTTTGAATTTCTTGTCCATAGATGAGGAATCAAATTTGTGAAGAGGCTGATGTAAAAGCAGCAAGACAGTATTTTGATGCTTAACAATGTAAAAAAAAAAACATTTTTCTTACCAGAGAATTTGTTTTAATCAATCATTTTTCAGACAAGCCCACAAGGTCTCTGTTTTTTCTTTTTCTTTTATGATCTTTTCCACTGAGGAGTTTTCATGACACCGGTGGCAAAATGTGGAAAATCAATATCATATAGGCCGTGAAGCACTTTCTTTGAAACGTATTGAACACACAGAACACCCATGTTAACATTAGATGATGGTTCTGTCTCTATGATTAATCCCAACAGTCAAATAATAAATGACATCCAGCAGCATTAGATTTTCGATTTTTTGGTGAAACACACAAAAGTATTTAAAGAACAACTTGGTTCATAGACCGTTGTTACAACATGTTCATAATGGCTAAAAAAATCAAAGCAATTCAAATTTTTTGGGGTGTTTTACAATGCGAACATTTTTTTTTCAGATTGGCTGTTTGAAAAAAAATATATTTTTTGCAAATATTCATGTAAAATGACATAAACGTGTATTATCACATCAGTAAAAGCTCATGACAATGACAGCATGGGGAGAGAAAAAACGAAAATGTTTTTGGAAGAAACATGTTTGTAGGTATTGAATTCAAATGGATCTTACCAGAGATTTGGATGGAAAAAGAAATTACATCAATTATTTTTTATCAATACTTTAAAAGCTAGGTTTTTTTATGAAAACAGTTGCTGACAAAATTGTTGGCATCACTCTGCTAATAAAAAATAAATAGATAAAAAACTTGCAATGATAAAGCATAAACTTGAAACCTAAGAAAGGAGATTGTAGATAAAAGCTCGCTGAAAACCAACTGACAAAAACATACATATTGCTGTTAAATTTCTCAGCAGAATTATTTTATAAACACAAAAGATACAGTAGCCAAATAAACCCTTTGCTTAATGTTTTGTAAAACAACCTTATGAGAAAACCACTGCTGGGCTGCTGTGTGTTTTGGTTACATTTACTTGGTTTGGCTTGGTTGTCTTTTTGACAGTTTCCCTTTTCTTTTTAGACCTTTGAGGGCATCTGAGTTATCCAGTACAAGTATTCCTGATGACACTTTAGGAAGTCTCTTTTTGGTTGCCATCACAGCACTTCGGATAGTTATTTTTTTTCTTATTTTTATTTTTCATTTTTTAAAAGAGGAAATGTATGACCATATTCAGAACTAAATTTGATCTGGACCATCCTTAAAGACATTTCTGTCATGACAGTGACTATGAAGTATGTTTGCTAAATGCAGCAGAAATTGAAATTGGCCAAAAAGAAAATCCAGCTTTGTAGAACTTGAGTAGATTGGGTAAATTCAAAAGTGTTCACTTCACTGAAACCAAAGTGCTTATTGAGAAATGGTGCTAGTGTACATTTGTGAACTCCAAAGACTGGGGAAATGCTTGTCATTTTGAAAGAATATGATTTTTCCTAATAACATTGTTATCACTTCATTAATAAAATTAATGGGAATTTTTCTGAGTTTTTTTTTTTCAGTTGCATTTGCTTATATGGGTCAAGTGTACAGTTTTAAGATTTTTGCAAACACAAAACACATTTTCAGTTTTGTTTTGGCATTGTTTTTTGTTGAACTAGAAATAAAATAAAGACAGCCCACTATATACCTCTCCAAAGGCCAATTACCCAATGAGGGCATCAGATGCTTTTTTATCCCACCACACAGACTGCAAGTAGAACAGATGGTATCAGGGAGTAACATAGTCTCATTAGGAAGTCCACTATCTGCATGTATGAAAAAGAAAATGAGAGAAAAGGGGTTGTAAGGGGTGGTTATTTGATGTAATGGTACTGGTGGGGGCTGGTTAAAAATCCTCTGAGGGTTGGCACAGATCAAGTCTCTGACCTTCTGTCCAGACTGCTGGCCGACAGGCAGGAATGAAAGGATGCAGTTGGGAAGGAAAAGTGACAACCTCTCAGTATAGGACAGCATCACATCAGAGTGGCTCTATTTAGTAAATACTGATATACTGCTTTCACCTTTGACAGATCCTGTGATTGGAAAGACGGTCAATATGTTTCAGGGCTGTACTTAAAACTACAAGGAGCCACTTCAGCCTCACAGTTCATACAAAAATAAAACCACACTATTACATCAAAGATCATAAATCATCATCTACTGATGAATATTGCTGTCAAAAAATATCAGTTTTTTTTGTCGGGTTTTACTGAAAAAGGTTTGCATGGTTTCGAGCTCCTAGGTTTAAAAACCCTAACTGCTAGATTTGATAGGCTAAACCAGGGGTGCCCAATACTTTGATTGTGAATAAAGAAGGTGTGTGTGGATTGTGGATATGGATATGTGTGTTTGCCTTTTGGCACATCCCGTCAGGGGTGGCACAGATGATTTGACAGAAAGTTTTTACGCCGAATACCTTTCCTGACAGAACCCTGTATTATCAAGGCACAGAGTGACCCAGATAAGCAGTGGTGCCAAGGGTCTTGGCTAATGATGAATATTTACTACTACCACAAAGATCTGCACCCACACTGGAGTGAACAAGTGAACAATTCAGTTCAATTTAATTCAATTTTATTCATATAGCCCAATATTACAACAACAGTTGTCTCAATGGGGTCCATACCAGTAATTGTATAGTAAACATGAAGTCACGGAATACAATGGGTAATGGCTAAACTAAACTTAACAGACTAAACTAAACTTGGCATCTCTGCCCTTAGACCCTTCTTCTCGGTAAGGAAAAACTCCTAAAAAATCAAATGGATTCTGGGAGGAAAAAAAGGAGGGGTCCACACGAAGGACGGATACTCCCCAGGATGGACAGGCGATGTACCAGGACTCTTAGAAAAGAATTAGCTTATCTAACTATACAACTACGTGTTTAAATAGTCCAGCAGGTGAGCCTCATCCAGATGGAGTTGGGGGACGACTGGGGGCATGGAACGAGCCAGAGGCAGGATCCACAGCCAAGTGTAGGAGCAGGAGCACAGACAAGCCAGAACAAAGGTCTACAGCCAAGTACAGGAGCACAGAATACAGGTTTCCTGCGTGCTAGTCCTACAACTGAGACTACAACCGCCTCTCTCTCTCTTGTTCGAGACTTATATGACATTTATATATTATAAAGCTGGGTTTTCTGAATTACGGCTACTAAGATCCACAGAGACTTAGTCTGCATTAGATGCAATATCTTTCTTAGGGACCAAGTGCTAAAGTGGGACTCAATACACCCCTGCTTAGCACTTGGATAGAGGGGTCAAATAATCAAATGGGCTTTACAAGGACTGCTGCTCACAGCATCCTTCGGGGATGGGACAAATGCTAAGAACAAATTTTGCACACTCAATTGTGTGACAACTCATGACACTTTAACATTAATATGGGGTTTGGGTGCATAATGGGGCAAAGCGTCTTCCCCAGGGACACATCAGCTGTCAAAGCCAGGAATAGCTATCCACAGACCCAGCAACTTTCAATGGTCTGCTGTACTTTTTAATACACCCATGCATTATGAAGATGATTTGGAGGTGTCATTACTTTTTCTGTGCAGTGATAAACCACGAGCCACCAATAATTTTGACTATGAAGATACCTGACTGACCAATGGATACTAGAGGTGATAGAACATTATTGCCACTGCTCAAAACAAAAGGTTGTCTTTCTGATTTTGGCTGTAGAATAAATTGTTTCCATGTCTGACCATTTAAAAATAATGCTACTTTCTCAAAGTATTTTAGAGGAACACTTCCATTCAGACACAGTTTTTCAAGGGTGGCTTTCGAATTTTTAGAAAAAAAAAAATATGGGTTTATCAAATAAAGTAAATAATGAGGAAAGAGTTTTTCACGTCCTTGTGAATATTTAGTACTTTGAAGTAGCCCTGTAATACCCTTGTAGTTGAGTCTGATTCATTACGTGTATTGTGTAACAACCACAACCCTCAGGCTCTGTCAGGTCAAATAGGTAATGGTTTGGGGGCAAAGGTTAGTGTAAAAAATAGTGCTAACTCTCGAGCTGAAAAGGGACAGTTTTTCTCTTCCTGGCACCTTTACTGAGGCGTAACTAAACATTTAACAGCAGACCAGAGTTTAAAGTTATATATATAAACAGCTCCTTAATTGCAGGGAAATTTACTGTTGTTTTTTATTCATACTCTTCAGTATTATTTTGTGTTATTTTTCTGTGCTAATAACATTTTCTTTACATTATAGTTAGTTTTCCTTTAAAATCTCACTCCAATCATCTCTTGATCATCCATTTGTTTACACTCTCTCCCGCTAGCTTACAGTCCCTCACACCCCCAACCAAGCATTATCAGTGAAACAAAAATGGTGAGTAATATTAGAGCTATTCAGTTGTTCAGTTTTGAGCCAGATACTAGTTTGGATGAGGAAAAAAAGATGAACATTGAACTATTTGTCTGCAAGCTGAGCTTGTTGCCAGCAGATTGTAGTACCTTTGTCACTGCTACAAACTTTTTCCAACAGCATTTTTTTGTCTGATCAAATTTCATTACGATTTGAGTAAAGAAATACTCAAATATGCAATTTCAAGCTTAATTTTCTTTGTCTTAAAAGATGTTAAAAACAGAAGAAAAAAACAGATACCCGATTTTTGTTGGAGTGGGTTTTTGACAAACAAGAGGATGTAATGTGCAAATATTTCGGCAGAATTTCCAAAATCAGGGTATGTTCTTTCAGTGCATTAATTGCTGTTTTAATCTTACTTTATTGTAACATTTATCCGTATATTGTTTTTCTTGTATTAGTTAAATTATAATGTCTAAAACCTTTTAGTTTAATTTAAATTTCCCTTTAAACCCTCTCCAATAGGGAGGATAGATTGAGACACACAGTTCAAAGCAATGCCACAGAGACCAATGTTTTTGCCTTTGATTAGAAAATGGGGCAAAAAAATATGAAGAAATGATGCTGTTTTTTTCTGCAACAGAGTATCTCAAAGGTATCCAGTGAAGCTTTCCATTATGGTCTAATCCATTATGTTCTGCTGCGTTGACCTTTCAAGCAAATAAGATTCTTGTAGGACACAATATTTATTAACTTTTATATAACGTATTTTGGCTCCAAAGCATCAAAGTTTAAAATGCCTAAAAAGTGACCATAAAAGTAAGGATCGTGTCCTTAGTTTAGTTTATTTTCAGTTAGGATTTTTTGGTTCTGGACAAGTTCTGTTTTTCCGCTCTCAAGGTCACACCAGGTTCAAGTTTCTAACTATCCACAGCTCTTCTGATTTAGGTTAATGATCTAGGTCAGGGGTCGGCAACCCATGGCTCCGGAGCCACATGTGGCTCTTTCATCCTTCTGTTTTGGCTCCCTGTGACTTTGGAAAATAATGAGTATTTTATAATAATTACATTTTATTTTAGTTTGTTCATTTTTCATGGCATTTCAAAGGCGCTGATGGCTCCGTACGAAGCGCGAGCCACGTAAAAAACAGCTTCGTAATGAGCTCGTATTTATCGGGGGAGACCTGCAGAGCTGATAGCAGGAGGACACACGCGGGGCGGCTTCAATAACTCTGATCTACTGCCGGGAACTTGACGTCCCGTGGGGCAGAGACCAACTCGCTGATGACAGACAGAGAGTTCGCGCCAGCGTTACCAGATAGAGTCACAGTTTTCCAGCTGAAAAGTCATCTGAAAACCGCCAGACCCAGCCAAAAACCGCCCAACACAGCTTTTGTTGATGTTTTTTTCCGTACTGGACTGATAAAATAAAAGATTTTTCTAAATAAAAGATAGTTCAGACTAATAATAAAATGTGTACAATAATTGAATATTTCTTCAGCGGGCCGCCTCCCTCCTTTCATTTGCTTAACCCGCTCTATCCCCGCCATAACCTGCGTCTCTTTCATCCGTGTGCTGCGCTGGAGCGCCCCGACTATCGTATTTTGCGCTCTCTGTGTAGTACACACTGAGGAGCGCGGGGGAAACCAACTCTCAGCTGCAGGGGATGTGAACAGGTGAACAGGTAGAGAGGAAAAGCAGGTGGAGAGGCGGAGGAGGGGCTTTGGCTTCAAACTCTGTCAATGATGAAAACACGGGCGTCAGATTGAGACGCAGCTTTCCCTGCGGGAGTTGAAGCAGAGACTTTCCCTGGGATGATGATTTTATGAACTCAAACATGGAAACATTATTACCAAGTAGATCTCTTCAAAAATAATAAACCTGATCTCTCCACATTCTCAGTGTCTACCATGCATTGACAAACACATCGCTCCATGCAGCGATCAGACCAGAACCAGTAGCTCCTCCCACACGCGGCCGCGGTATCATCCTTTAAAGAAAGTAATGTACATTTGCAGCGACGTATGCTTCAGACGATGTCCAATTGGCCAATCTACATGTCAATCAAGTCCCGTACTTCTCAGTGAGGACTTTGGTGGATTTTAAAGAAGTACTTTTTTTTTTTAAATCTTTTCTGGCCCGCGATCTACACTCATGTCCTTGAAGATCGACGTAATGAGCACCCTTGATATAATACATACATGCATAATATATATAATGATATCAAAACGGGTTGTGGCTCCGGGTGCTTTCTTTTTTATTAGGGGCGGTCCCAAATGGCTCTTTGAGTAAAAAATGTTGCCGACTCCTGATCTAGGTGTATTTAAGTAGCTGGTTTTCAGGTCATCTGCATTGTTGCTATTTTTTTGTTTTACCCTTTGTTTCATTTTCATTTAAGTGTACCAGAAGTATACCTGGGTATATATTATAATTGAGGTAGTGCATATGAAGTTTACATTTTTAATAATAAATTTATTTTGTATAGCGCTTTAAATGGCACACAAAGACGCTTTACAACACATGAGCAAAAACAGTTAATAAGAACAGAGCTAATATAATAAAATAATTAATAAAAACATAGAAGACAGATTTAAAGATTAAAAGCTATTTTAAAAAGATGAGTTTTAAGTGATTTTTTTAAAACTGGGAGGTCAGTGCAGTCTCTGAGATGTTGGGGCAGAGTGTTCCATAGGGTTGGAGCAGCAATGGAGAAAGCTCTGTCTCCCCAATTTCGACGCTTGGTCCGACAGGGGAGAGACAGAAGGTTAGCATCGGACGAGCGCAGAGAGCGGGAAGGGGTGTGACGCTGGATATATATTTTGTAAAGTTAAAGTGTTACAATATAATATGATGAATTCAGTTAGCACAGTACTTACACTACACTTCTGCACTTTTCCACATTTTTAAAGAACTTACAATGTGAATCCATCATTCATTCAGTCTTCAATTATACTTGGTGTTAATAAGCTACTAATGTAACTAACCCTGGCCTGGGTGGCGGGCTTGGTCGCCCGGGCGGCGGTTGTTCCCTGCCGGTTTCCGTGTGGCGTTGGGGGGATCCCGGCTGCCGCTGCTGCTGCGGTGGGGGTCTTGGGGTGGGGGTGGCTGGGCGCTCTCCCTCCTTCTTTACACATTCCACCATCCATTTTAGAAGAACATGAGCACTCACCTGAGCACGGGTGTTGGCTCACCTTTTCACTGGCGGTTTGCGTGACTGAATGACTGAAATGTTTCACACTAGTTGGTTTTAAGGCATAAGTATGCGTGTGAGCACTATCTGTTTTGTGTACATGTCGACAGATGGACATTTTTGCAGCTAGCAGGTGTGTTTGACACTTGGGTGTGTGTGTGGACAGGCTCCGCCCTTTTTTGTACTGCATTTGAGCCTTACCATGGTGATTAACAACCAGTAAACTTGTTGCTTTTTGCTGCTTCATGGTCTTATCCCCCTTCCCCTCCTACTATCACCCTCCTTCCCCCCATCTCTCTATCGTCCCTCTCTCTTCTTCCCCTCTTTCCTTTTCCGTCCGGTCCAACACCAAAGATCTTCAAACATGTTTGAAATTAATAAAGTTTGGCCTCAATTACAAAAGGGGTTTATTCAGACATACCTTTGGTTTGTCTGAAGATTAATAACCCCTCTTGTTAAAGTAAAATATGTCCAACACAAGAGGCCCTCAGCTCCCATCTGTCTGCCCAGCTGTTGGACAGGACAAGTTAAAAAAAAAAAAAAAAAAAAAAAAAAAAAAAAAAAAAAAAAAAAAAAATAAGCTACTAATGTAGCTAACGCTGCCCTGGGCATGGCTACCAGTGTGCATCTCTACCCTCTGACCATACGCATTCACACACCAATGGAGGCAGGGAGAGTGAGGTGTCTTCCCCAAGTACACAACATCTGTTGACCATCTGTTGACCGCCAATCCTCAGATCATTGTCTGACCTGCCCACCTTCCTGAGCCACTGGCACCCGTATACTTGCTAAACCTATATTTAGGTATACTTAATAAAAGTGTACTTTTTTTTGTCTTTTGGTGATGTTAATTATATGCTATTTACTTATTTTAGAACTCTTTAGCCTTTTGCACACATTTTGACTTGAACCACCGTTTGAAGCTGTTTACTAAACCACTCTGAAAACGAACGCTTGTATTTTGAACTGTATTATGTAGGTCAAAGAAGGTATCTATAGAATTTGATTTATGTCCTTTTCCAAAATGACTCCCAGGCTTCTCACAGTATTTCTGGGTGCCAAAGTAATGCCATTTAGTGTTATTACATCGCTAGACATTGAACCGCTGAGGCACTCTGTTTCAAAGAGGGTTGTTCCAACCCGAACATTCTCATTTCACTTGTGGAAGTGTCCTTGTGAGAGACGCAGAACGCCACTGTCTCCAACTCTTTTATGAGGGGTGTGCTACAGAAGAAAAAGTAATGCATGGGTCAATGAAAAAAGATGCATACAAAGACATTCTGCATGAAAGTGTGAATTGATGTGAAGGTGGCTTTGGTTAAAAGCCCTTGGAGTGGTCAACAAGAACTGAAGACTTAGAGTCCCAGAGTACCATTGCAATAGGAAGTGCTGCACAGAAGAGTGGAAAACACACACTCGTAAATTTAAGGTTACTCACTTTCTCTTTTTCAATTTCTTTAAATATACATATTGTGTGTAAGTTTTTCTTTTTGCATGAAAGATGAACAACACAAGATTGGATACAGAAAATGATCAATACATAATCTTTAACAATTTTGCATGTATGTAATGCATACATTTTTCAGTTTTTCTTGTAACCATTTTCCTATTTTAAAGAATTACAAATGTGTGTGCAGATGTTTACTGTCTGCCCCTAATGGACAACAAATGTGGAGTCAGCATCCACCTCTGACCAGTCTTCATCTTGTTTGGCCTCTTACATGTATAAAGAGGCATATGTCCAAGTTGCTTTAAAAAAATACTCAAAGAAGACATGCATATTTATTGCATTCAAAAGTCTTTAAGTGAATCATGGCCAAATTGTTATCCTGGGCTTGAAATTTAATTACACGCAATTTCCTGTAATATGTTGTTTTCACTTTTTGCGTGTTTTCTTTTTTTTCTCTTGTGGATGTTGAAAATGGCCTTGGAAAAAGGGAGACATTTGAGTTTTGATGTGTGTGATTGGCAGAATGGGTGTATGTTTTCCTGTTCTGTCTGTCAAGATTTGAGCTGGAGTGAACTGGGGCCATACAAAGTAATTTTGAATGCTGGAATTGTGTGACATACTTCCGAGTAGTTAGTATTTGGAAACGGCAGTCAAATGCTTCCTAAAAAAAAAAAAAAAAAGAAAAAAAAAGTTTTGAAAGCCTGTTTGTATGAACAAAAAATATCCACAATTATAAATTGTGGATGGTTTAAAGAGCAACTTAGAATAAAAAAAATTCGAGTACATTTGCAAGAGTGACAGACAAAAAGCATTGGGAACATCAAAATTGTAAGTACTTTTGCTATATTTGCAAAATGGTTTAATATATTTAAAATACAGAGAATTAAAAATTAGTGTTCCTTTTAAAACAAAATATTGCCTTGACGATATGCATTATTTTATACATACATATAGATAAAAAATATATTTTAAAAAGAAGTCGGCAAGGCATTTTCTTCTAATTAAAGGGTTGTATATGTTTGGGCAGTTTTCGGAAGAGGATGAATAAAAAGATTAATGAAAATTTGTTTAAAAATTGATTTAAACTAAAAATAATTATTTTCTACGTTTTGGTATGCGTTTATATATTTGCCAGAAATGCATATAAATCCCATTCCCTATGTTAACCCCTTAACACCTGAATTTGTTTCCAGCTATGAAAGAAAAATCCAGAAGGTTTCCCATTTTAAGTAGATGTGATGTTTGTTTCTTACTTGAAATTCTTTATTATTGTTTTGTCAATAAAGTTGAATTAGTGATGTCACGTCCTGTTAAAACATTCTACACATGTAGAAAGTTTCCTTCATCTGATGCCATCGGCTGTCAAAGAACATGCAACAAAGCTTGCAAGTGTTTAAGTCAAGCAGTAAGTTTTTGTGTTACTTTACTAATAAATATTTCCTGAAAGGTGTTTAGTTTATATAGAATAGAGAATAGAGAAAGGGCGAGCCAGAAAACATCCCCCACACAAAAGAATTGTGGGTAATCTAAACACTGCTGTAAAAAACGCACAACCAAAAAGTGTGCACGCATTTACCTTCTTGGAAGGAAGCAAGGAAGCTTGTGTGCAGTTCTTTGACTTTTTTCACATCGTCTTTGTAGTTTGCTGTAGAAATGCGAGTAAGACATTCCAGGTGAGGATTGATTGTGGAAAAGGTATTCATATGTGTACTCACATCACTTTATGCACAAGGGCCTTCAAAGTGGGAAAGGCTGCTTCAGAAACCGAATTCCTGAAGTAAATAACAACTGTGTTAAGTTCAGCTTGGAGAATGTCATTTGTCTGGATCTCAATGACTTCACTTTCAATACTAGCACAATTGAGAGGACAGAGGCGTGTGATGGTTGGTGAACGATGGGTTACCCTCTGATGTTAGGAATTTTCAATTAAGTTCAAAAAAGTGCTTGTGTTCATTTAAATTAGGGAACCTTTATTCAAATTCCCCTTTCAGCTTCTTCAAAAGTGCTGCTGCAAGGATGGACCTTTAGTGAGGAACTCCCTGAGGTTTGGGAAGTGGTTATATTTTTCATCAGGTATCCATAGATCACTTATTTTGGTTTGAAATGCTCAAACAGCTCGCATCATGTCACTTGGACGCTTGCACCTACCCTGGCGCTGCAGGTTCAAAGCTTTTAAGTGACAGGTAATGTCTGTGAGAATGTCCAGTTGTATGATCCGGGATGGATCTTGCATGCTTTCAAGAAATGTGCGGATTTCAGGGAGAAGGCTCAGAAACCTCTCCCTTTTCCACGAAACAGCCTTCTCACTTCACTGTGCATCACCAAATTGCGGTTCTCTTTGTCATATTATTTATTTCATTGCCTGGATTGTCTGTGACTTAGAGCACTTGATACTATAAGATTCACAACATGCACCATTGTTTTCATGACATTTTGGAACTCTTGGTTTTTGAAGCTTTGACACAAGTGCTTGTTGATGGATAATGCAGTGGAAACTGACAAAGCTGAGAATATCATCTCTTTTATTCATAAGCCCAATGAGACCCCTCTCTTTGCCGCGCATGCTGGGCGCGCCATCAGTGCACACACTCGCAAGTCGGGACCAGCTGATGTGCTTTTCTTAGTAGAAAGTCTGATGACATGCAAAATATTGTATATATTGTCCAATGATTGGTCATAAACACTGCATTTCCTCTCGAAAAGAATCTTCCCTGGGGAACCTGACACAAACATTCAGCTGAGCAGTATCAGTTACATCGGTGTTCTCATCCACTGCCATGCTGTAACAAGGTGCGCCACGTAAATCAGTTAGCATCTGGTCTTCAACTCTTCTTGTAATTGTTGAATCTGAAAGCTGTAATCCTTTAAGCTGCTTGATAATTGCATCCTTAGGTGTTAAAATCACCAAATAATATTTATGCGGACGCTAAAATACAAACCTTCACTACTAAATCAGAGTCTATAAAGGGTTTTTTAACCCCTGCCAAAATCCATGCATTCTTATATGATGCCTCTGTTAAGAGATTTGTAGATGAGGTGGATGTGTGACTGAGACTTTGCTGTTCTGGAAGTGAAGAAATCAATTCAGTTCATTTAACTTTAGTTAAATTTGAGATTAACAGTTTTGAAATGACATTCCAAATTACTCTGCTTAAATCCAGTAAAATTTCACATTTTTGGTTTATCCTGTTAATGGCCCTCTTCATTCAATGTTAAAAACAAAAAAAGGAGTCCCGCTTTTACATGCTCCATCACAGCTAAACGCAAAAAAAAAATGTTTTTTTGTCAAATCTTCATGAAGTCAGACCTCATGTGTCCAGTATTTGGCAGCCGTCTGCCAAAAGAGGTTGCACACGGACGGGATAAATGTAGGTTACACCCAAACACACTCCTGGGATCAAGGGCTGCCCTTCTCTTTGAGGCCGTCTAAAAAATGTTTCCAATATATCCCCTGATGCACCAAACTGCTTCATCTAGAGTTCTGACATGTTGATCCAAAGGTCATATTTACTTTATTGATTGAAAACCCTAACAAATATCCACTTGTATCTTAAAATTTCAGGCTTATTTCCAATTTCTGTGTAACTTTAATACACTTGCCTATTGTTATCTTCTTCATGTGTCTGCTTGTTTATCGTTTTTACGTGTCTGACCATAAGTCCTCAAATATTATTTCTTGGAGTTCCTGTTGTGTCTGTTTCTTCCTGCAAGTCTGGTTCTGTCAAGATACGCTGTTTACACTCAGCTAACACTAGGCACATGCTGTGGAAGTAAACTTTTATAATATTTAACTTTTATGCTGCAGCACAGGTAAGGCAGACCATATGACCTGAATGAGACACCCGGGGACAATGTTCCCATCTGTCTGGTAAATCCTCCTTTGTGAACTTGACGCAGGAAAATATTTTCTCTGCCTTTTTGAAGTTGTTTACACTATCAGTAAATCATTGTGCTTTTCTCTAACTGGTTTACTTTAAAATGATTCTAATTTTTAAGGACTCTTTAAATCGTTCACAATCTGCCTGAAGACCTTGTGTATAATTTTGTATAACCTTTTATTCGTTTTTGTTATGATTTTACAAGGTCTAAAATTTTAACAAAAGTGAAGTAAACATATTCCTATGTTGAACAAGCTTTATTTCACCTGTTGACTAAAATATACACATGTACGTACGTGTGTGTGAGTGTATGTGTGTGAAAACATATAATGAATCCTTAATTTTAAAAGAAAAATGTTTTGCAACTGGTTGCGTATAAATTAGCTCTTAGAAATGTTCAAAAGACTTGTTTTCTTAAGTTTAATGAAATGTTTAAAACAGGTCTTGAATGAGCCTCTCTTATAAAATCCTCATTGATTCATATCACAAAGTGAAATGAATCATCCTTAATAAGGATGTATGCACACTGGTCATTGCTTTAACAGCGGATGTCCTCTAATTTGCCAGACATGTGGAGCTCCTTCTAAAATGACACTGAGCAATACTTTTTGGCCAAAGGTATTAATAATCTAATTAATCCACTTTTGAGGATGATTCGGAAACAGATCAAAACTGGGTAGAATTTTTTTCTTGAGAGGGTAAAACAGGGAAAGAATGCATTAATTGCACACAATTTATATTTTATATTATATAAATTATATTTGGTTTTTTTGGGTTGAAATTACCTTACATGGCTTGTACACTGAAAAAACAGATTTTTAAGAAATTGAAAAGACCCTTGTTTCAAGAAAATGTGTCTTATTTTTCCATCTTTTAAGAGAAATAAGCTTATCAAGAAACATTTTCAATAGCAAAATATTAGTTAGTGTCTTGAATGTTTTTCTTAAAATAAGATCTCAGTAAGACCATTTTCCCTTGCCCTAATGGAAGATTAATTTTTTCTTTTGTTTTTTTGCTTATTTAATAAAAATCTTCCACTCATGCACCTGGTCTTTTATTATAGTTATATATATATTATAGTTTTATAAGTTGTAAGTTTTCAGTTTTTGTTTCTCACATCCTTCTAATTCTATCTTGCTTGAATTTGTGTTATTGTAAGGTTTTTTGTTACTCTTTAAAAATGAAATAGTCCATATTGCAGCTCTTTCGCTTGTCTATCCTACATGTGGCTACTCCAATCACAGGTTGTAACCTTTGACCAAACTACAGAAATCAGTACCAGCCTCTATACCCTTCCTCCTAAAAGTCCAAGTCAGCTCTGCATTACTTAAATAAAATGCATTTGTTTTAATATAGTTTCTATTTTCTACACAGAAACACATTAGGGCATCTAATGAAGCATTAGAACCTCAGAAGCATTGGTCTTCAGAAAAATATTTTAATGGAATCTGTTCTCTTGCTGAACTTCCTTTTAAGATTTTTCCTTTTTATCATTTTGCTGAAAGTTTGACTGAACAGATCACATATTTATGGAGAATATGAAAGGAGCTATTTTTTGGGACTATTTTCAAAATAATGTCAGAAAGTTAACTTTCTCGGAAGCCAGAGATGATCTGCACACCTTTTCCAAGATAACCTGGTGAGAACCACAGTTACATAACAAGCAAAGGACAGTAAATGCAACCTTCTAGCTGTTCACCAAAGAGGACAAGCAAACTGTATTTCTTAGGAATGCGTATATCCTGTGGTGTTTGCTGCAAAATTATGCATATCTCTTATAGTTTAGTGCTGATTTATATTCAGTTATCTGCTAGGGCAGCAGATCAGAGCCAGTGACTTAAAATAACTTTCACTTACAAAGACTTGCTCCCTGAGAGGGATGGCTCTGGAACCACTGGAGCTGATTGTGTAAAGAATATTGTTGCATAAGTGGTAAAGTAAAATGAATTACCCCACACCCCCATTTGCAAAATATACTGTTAGAGCAACAGCACATCTTTAATGGGGAATATCTTCTGTCCACAACAAAGAGTGTCTGCATTAGACATCATTTTCTAAAAGCAATAACTCTTGAACGTATACAATTTATTGTGATTATAAAACACAATCCAGCAATGCCAGCATGGCCTTTGTATAAAATATGCCTTTTTTCACTGAACAAAAGCAGCTTTAGAGTTTTTTGCTCTTTGTTTTCCCGGAAAAGACCATGTTAAACTGATGAACCATCCATAAACTGGACTGGGCTCACACACCGATGAACACAGCCAAATATGTCTCCATGTTATGAGGAGATAGAAGTCCATTGGATTGTAAAAGACTAACTTTTTATGACTGTGGTAGCCCCTGCTCTGAACTACACTGTCTGGACTACTCTTTAAAACACTATATAGGTGGTGAGTTGAGAAGTCAATGTTATCAAATGCCTTAGTCACAACTGCCCTTACAAGTGGATGCAAGCCCTCTGTGGGTGAAAATTGGGCAAAGTTGTACGGGACACACTGGTAGCCCACACAAAATTTAAAGATTGTCGACCGCTTAGTGACCCCGGCATGCTGTGAGCAACAGGTTGTGCAAACACTTATACAACATGCAAGGGGGAAAAAGCTTGAATAAGGGCAAGACCCATACGTCTTGAGTGTGTGTAACTTACATTATACTTACAAATACTCCTCAACGTACTTACCACACGTATGACAATGGTACATTACATCTTCATGATGTACCTAGAGGTAACCGCTAGAGTTTCAAGAGAATTGCAAGACACACCTGTGTTCCCCTTAAGATGCGGTCACACCTGTCTACAACCCTCCACAGGCACAGACATCTCAAAAGGCTGAAGCACATATACAGGTCTACCCTGTACAGATTCATCTGACTAAGGCATAAGCTCTCCCCTAAATTGGATTATACCTCCTTCCTGCTGCATTATAGTATTGAGACCCTGTGCAGCTCTTCTAGCGTCAGAGTCTGACACCCCAAGTGCTCAAAAGTGTAGCACCATTGGTCTTTCATCCCCAGTCTCCAACTCAGCAGCTTAATAAAACATATTTCTTATGCAACTGTAAAGTGTTAAAACTGTAAGTAATGAACTTATTTTTTTTATTGTTCCTTGTTTTTAGCCCACAAGTCATTTTTTTCCTCCTGTGTTTAAATAGTAATCTCTCATATGGTAAAGTTGATTAGGAAGTAAATTTCCTCAATAATGAGTAAATCTCATCTCCCATCCCGTCCAAAAAAAAACAACCCTAACTAAACGTTTATATTGCTTTTGACATTCTAAGGGGTGAAATGTTCTTGAGATTGCTTTAGAGGAGTAATCTTAAAAAAAGTGTTGACAAACAATTATTGTTCCTTCACTTGAATGGGACTAAATGTTGTGCAGCATGTAGGCCCGTGCTCTTTATTTAATGGTGCGCTCAGCCTGAAAACACATGTCAAAAACATTGAAGGTAGAACAGTAACAAAGCTACTACTAATAGTCTCCTTGTCAAGATATTTGAAGCTCTGTGAAAACAATTTTAAAGTTGTTTTGTTCTTTGAATTCCCAGAGCATGCACCATGACACTGTAAACTATCTGTCATCAAAAGGACGTGTCTTGTAATGTTATCATTTTCACATTGACAGCATGTACACCTATTGTCTTTGTTCCGAATCTGTAAAACACAACACAATCAAGTTTTTTTGTTTATACTGACTTTCCTAAAACTGAAATAAAGAAATAAAAGATAATTTATTTAACCTTGTAAACCCATCCCTATAAAACAAAGTACAATGCATAGTCTGTAAATGAGGCAGATTGGAGCCAGGCCAGTTCACTGGATCACAATCAGGTCATGTTCAGCTCACTACAACATCAAACTATTCAGCGTTATAGCAGAATTAAACATACGGTCGTAAAAAAAAAAGAATGTTACAATTCTATGTTTTTGCTTGTGTGATCAGCTTTCATTAAATAGATGGTTGTGATTAAAACCGCAGTCAAACTGTGGTGCACTCTTTTGACTAAAAGGATATTGTTAAGTCTTCTGCCTTTAACAGTTGGCTGCATTCCATATACTGTCAACCAGGGATGTGGTACTGAAACCGGTACCATTTGGAACCAGATCCACATCATCAATTGTTACCGGGCCGATAGGTTTCAGCCTTAACGGCATTGCTTAACGACGTTGCAACAGCGCGGACATGGCATGCACTACTTTGTTTCTATGTAACTTAAAAAGACAGGCTGTCTGTCTTCCTCTTTCTCTCTTTTAATTTTCCTGCTCTGGTGTGAAGGAGAGGGGCTGCTCGTGCAGCACATGCTCTGATGCTGCATACACACTGGCCGCGTGTGACGAGTTCAAGAAGAAGTTTCTGGTGTAGGTCTACAATTTTTTTCTGGTGTCCTCAGACAGCTCTTTGGTCTTGCCCTAAGTGGAGTTTGTAGGGTGACTGTTTAAGGTTATGGACACGTGTCTTATATATAGACAACAAGTTCAAACAGTTGCCATTAAAGCAGGTAACGAATGGGAGGACAGGGGAACATCTTAGAGAAGAAGTTACAGGTTTGAGAGAAAGAATCTTGCTTGTTTGTAGGTGACCAAATACTTCCCACCATAATTTACAAATACGTTCTTTAAAAATCGGACAATGTGATTTTCTGGATTTAATTATTTTCTTATTTTGTCTCTCACAGTTAAGGCATACTATAATGAAAACTACAGTCTCCTCTTATTGTTTTAAGTGGGAGAATATTTTTTTTGCCCCACTGTGTATTTAAATTGATAGATAGATATCCTTTTCCTCAATTTAAATTTCTCTAGCTATAAACATTTCATTAAAGTAAAATTTAACAATTTGGAATTTAATATCTTTTGTTCATCGTTGTGATCAAAGGCTAATGCCAAACAGCAAGAAGTCAGCCCTCCTCCACTCCAAAATAAAAGTAGATTATGATTTATGTGTGCGAGAATGTCAATGTCTTATGTGTTCAAAAACCTGCATCTGAAAAAGAATATTGCACCAGAGGAATCAATATGAGCGGTGGAGGAAGATGGAGACAAAGAACAGGTTAATGCTCTGTGTGATGGTGCTGTTTTAGTTCACAGTGTGCTCACTCTAGGTTAGATGCATTAATGAGACTGTGTTTGTTGGAGAAAGTGTTCCTCATTGATTGATGCTATGGGGGACTTTGGGACGCTAAAAGAAAAAAGGCTGAATATGTTGCTACTAAGAATCCCATTTCAGCCTCTTATTTTAAAATATAGCTGTGGAATACAGAAGCGGCTTTTGTTGTTACTCTGCACTGCATTGCTTAAACATACTTCTAGAATTGTATTTGTGTCTCACTTTTTTTGTATACATTGTTGTAAAATGCTCTCTGGGTTGTTCTTCATCTATCGCTCAGATAACCACATTTTTTCCTCCTTTGTGAGCAGATACTAGAAGCTTATTTCTTCACATGTTCCTGCTTTGAGCTTTTTATTTATTGTTTCTAAAGCCTAATACTTTATTTTTTTAACTAATATGAGTTTATAATCAATCTCAACCTTCACATAAACTCAAATGTAAACTATTATTTGGACTCTAGGAGTGACAGTCTTCAGATGGTCATGTTGAGATAGACAGGTTTCAAGGAATTGTGAGCATGACATTATATGGAAAAATAATAGGAATAACAAACACAAAAACATTACTTTTATAAAAATAAAACAATAAACAAAGATATTTATGCCTAAATATTTGAGACTTGAAAATATCTGTACTCATATTGCAATGATAATAAAGTTTCACAGTCTAAGCATCAAATAAGATGGAGTTTAATCTGATTCATCATTAAAATAAACAACTGCGCCATACTAGACCTTTGATACATATTTTGCTAGTAAAAAGGATTTTAACCCTAACAAACCTCAATTCCCTAAAAAAGCTAAATATTAAACATTGGAATATAACAAAGATAGAATATAAGCAAAAACCAAAGAAACAAACAGAAAAACATTACCAGCAACCAGTTACTGTCATATATTCCCGCATAAATCTGCTGTTGACTAAAAGCTTAGATGGGGCAGTTACAGTTTTCAAGACGCACAATGACTATTCTGAAAAAGTGCTGATCAGGTAGACAGAAAAGATCACAAAGCAACTTTACTTTATTTGCCCAAATGAGCAGTTCCTACAAATGTAATGATTTCTACCTTACTCCCACATTAGATTTTTTTAAATTTTACTATCCAAAGGTGAAAGCCTCTTTCTTTTCTCTTCTTTTATTACTTTACAGGGATGGTAAAGCTACACCCTCAACTCTAATAATTATACTCTTAAAATAGATGTGCTCACCATTTAGATTAACACTATTTTTATCATCAGAAACTTCTCCTGGTTATCCCATTGGTCTCACTAACAGAACTGGGACAGATGATGGTGTGCCAAGAATGATCTTGTGACAGAAATATTGGTCTGGAGTTGTTTGACAATTTACGCGATCAATAAGCTGACTATGATGTGGAGAAAACTACAACTAAAAAGTGTTGCATGTGGCACAAGGCTGTTTTTCTCCACTTCAGAATCCACTAAAATAATGTTGATCGGGTCAATGTTTGAAGAGTTACGGTAGTCAGAAGAATGTGTGCTAAAGTTCTGGTGTGAAAGGGTTGATCAGGGTGGGTTTCTTGGTATTTGGAACATTCCTTTCCACGTCTCATTGCTAAATTTAATGCATCCCATGTAACACTTAACGTTTTTTTCTTCACTAACACCGAATTTTTCAGAGATTGGTTAATATTGGCTGTTGCTGTGTTTAAAGTGCAACATTAAGTGCCTTTCTGTGGAAACATGTTGGCTCATTTCCACTTCAATAAATGTCTGCAAACACAGTGGCACGAACTGTAAAAAGGCTTTGGTTGGCTCACTTTGACTTGATGTTTCCTCATGCTCCTTATTGCATTTGCAAAAGGGTTCCTTTTGCAGTTTTATTTTTTTTATACAGCACTTTGATCGGATGAAGGATTTACACATTGTACATGATCGTGATAATCTTTGGTATCAAATTTAAAGACTGTTTTGTGTTTAAGGCCAGTACGTCTTTAGTCAATTGGGACAGGGGAGGCCACATAAAAGACATAAAAATGTAGAGCATAAAATGTAGCTCATTACAATTTATATCCCTGTGAAAATGGGACAGTTGGTATTCATACCTAGGAAAAGCATAGCTTTGCCTTTCAGATGTTCTTTAGAGTTTGTTGTGCCGCTTGATTGTGTCGACTTCATTTTGTTGCACACCTCGCATGATGCCTTGTCAACATCTGTTGCCTTTGCAGTGATGTGTTTGTCCACCTTGAAAGTACTAAATGTACTAAAACTGACTGTAGCTCAACAAGCCAGAATATTTTCAGACAACTAATGCGAGCATTAAAAATATTGACATCCTGATAACAAGATCCTTCTTAAAAGGATGTTGTACTGTATGTTGAACTTTGAGCCTTACGGAGATTGAATATAGTTTTGAGATTGCCCTCTTGTTTTTCTCAGTCCTGATTTGCCTTTTGGTCAGATTTGAGTTGTTTTGACATTGTTTTATAAAGTAAATATGTAATATTAGTACCAGCCAGCATGAGTTGAACGTACTGGTCATATTGGCTAAAATACTAATCATGCATCCTGGTATGAACTGGTTCTCAGTTTTTCAGAATATTCATGACAAAAAAGAAGAATCTGAAATTAACTAAATTAACACAAAATTAACACAGTTAAGAAAGATTTTTTAATAAGTTAAGCAGTGTCTATTCTTTGCTTTTCTTAAAAAAAAAATCATTCAGTAGAAACTGAGTGTTGTACTCCTACTCCCAACAAAGACATACTGAATCCAGTCTGCCAAGGAGCTGGCCACTTTACCCTGCCCCTAAATAGAGTTCCAGATGGTCAGTTATTTCCCTGGCCTTGTCTGCCTCCTGCCTGCATGCGAGAAATTTAATGGGGTGAAGCAAGAATTAGCATCTCCGCATTGTATCATCAGTTTAGTGTTATTGACTGTAAAATCTAAAAACATGACTGCAATGAGCCTTTAGCTTTTAGGAGTAGTCTGAAAACTGTTACTCGACCTTATATCTCAAGGAGCTAAAATAGATCTCCTGCGAGAACGTAAGCCATCCTTGAATTGCAAAAGATTGGTAGAGCTACCTGAGACTGTTCTGTGTACAGTTTGAGAATCTGAACCCCAACATGTGGTAGAAGAGTCTCTGTTCAAAACAGCAATAGACAAAAACTAAAGCATGTGATTGAGGATTTCAGTAAAAATTGTTTCTTTTTCTTCTTTCAGCTTTAAGATGAAGCAAAATACAGAATAAAAGATGATTATGAAATCACAGCTAAATCAACAAAAAATAAAGTAAATAAAAGTATTTGAGGAAGAGAAAAAACTGGTACTGGACTGGTTTTGGGCTATTCATTTGAAATCTTCGATGTAGAAAAACACGATCCTGCTTTGATCAACACCTAAATTAAAAGTATCAAAACTGAACATCCTGCTGATTCAATAGGACTCGAAAAGTTGATTTGATCAAAAATACTTTCAAGTTGTGTCCACAGATAAAACAATAGACATCAGACATAAGTGTTTTTTTCCTCTTGAACAAAGAGAAGCATTAATGATTAGTGTAGTTATTTGGTACTTTCCAAACTTAATACATCCTAAATTTATAGCACAGAATCTTGATGAATGATTTATGAGAGTTTTCTTGAAAGAATGACAATTAAAATAGTTAAAAACAAAGGAAGAATCTCATGTTATACATACTTTATTTTGTTCGGGGGACAAAATAAGCAAAGAACTGAAATTCCACAGCACATTAGGCTGTCTTTACTCTAGCTAGTAAACCCTGTAACGCCGAAAGTATCATATTTGATACATGTTTTTGTCAGCCCTCCACAAGAGCTGTGTGATATATTTTTTCCTAAAAAAAAAAACTGATTTAACCCTTGTGCTATCCTAGGCACTTTAACATCTGGAGTCGGGTCATCTAAACCCCACTAGACAGTGCGCTGAACATTCTTTCTTCAATGATTTGTGATCCTCACTAGTGTCCATGGGTTACATGAAATCCTCTCCACCTTTATCCACCTTTGTCCCAGCAGGGAGAACACGTCAATGTAAGGGAGGGGTCTTGCATAGCACAAGGGTTAAACTATCAGATACATGCAGTGCAAAGATAATCCAACAGGGGGCAGTGACTCAATTAGATGGCCTTCCAGGAACACTTCAAGGCTGCCATGATTCAGGAGTTGGACACATGTGGTTTTTGAAGAGGAAATTAGCTACATTTGAAAAGGTAATTCCAGTTCCATTTATGGATTTTTCATTGCTGCATTATAGTAGCTATTTCATGTTTTCAATTACAAATTTCTTTGGGTCTTACCATGTTTTAGTTAGTTCAGGAAAAAATGTATCTTTGAGCTAGTTCAGTAAAGTTCATAATGTCTGTATTGTTAACCGACTTCTTAGGTTTTTCTATTAGCAGACACGGTTGTGTTTTTTTCACATACCTAAAATGTTTCAATGGATGTCTGCCGTCTTTGTCAGAGTCCGATAATAGACAGAGTCTGATAATAGAAATACCTAAGAAGTTGGTATCTTTGAGCTGTGTGACCTGATGTATCAAATATGATACAAATCAAAAATCATAGGTAAAATTCGTATTTGAATATTTTTTGTTTGTTTGTTCAGAGGGACCAATAAAGGCTCCAAGTTGAAAGAATTGGAATTTTCTGCTTTTTGTTTTTCTGCATATTATTTAATGGTTCAGGCTTTACAGCATTTCACTGCTGGATGTTCTTTTAACAGCTCAAAACTTAGCTAGCAGAAATATTGTTTTAAGTTTTTAATATACAGGATTACTTTATTTATTTATTTATTTATTTATTTATTTATTTATTTATTTATTTATTGTTGTAGTCAATGTTTTTGTACCCAGCAGCAATTGAACTGAACAGCAAAAAACTAAATAAAAATAAATGTTTTTACTATATGTTGTAGACTCAAATATGAGGTCATCTGTCACATGTAAAGCTTAGCTGAAACTGGGTCATCTAAGATGACAATAACCCCTGGTAAACCAGGAACACTGCCTGCTAAAGTTCACACACATCATACACAAAGAAATGTTGAGGGAAGATCCTGAGGGAGTTTCTAACAGCAGAATGTTTGCAAACCTCAATGAATCAAGGAAACAGTTTTGAAGAAACCTTGTTCCTTTGGCTAAAAAATCAACAACACTGAATTGATAATACAACATTTCTTTCAGTGATTCTTGTCACAGTTCCAGTTTAGTACTAATGTTGTAAATACTAATGTAAATGTGATTGTGAAAAAATAAAAAAAAATGTATTTTAATTAAGATCATTTTATCCACTAAGAATAGATCGTCTTAATGTCCATCCATCCATCCATCCATCCATCCATCCATCCATCCATCCATCCATCCATCCATCCATCCATCCATCCATCCATCCATCCATCCATCCATCCATCCATCCATCCGTTTTCTTGATTCGCTATATCCCTTTTGGGGGGGTTGCAGGGTTGCTGGGGCCAATCCCTTTTACTGTTGGGTTAAGGTGGGGTAGACCCTAGACAGGTCGCCAGTCTGTCACAGGGCAAAACAATAAATCTTACACACACACACACTTAGGGACACTTTAGACTCACCAATTTACCTATGAAGCATGTTTTTTGGACTGTACAAGGAAGCCGGATTGCCAGCAGAAAGCCCACAAGTGCACAGGGAAAACACATCAGGATTCAAACCAGGGCTTTCTCGCTGTGAGGCGAGAGCACTGACCACTGCAATGTTAATGTCATTTGTATCAATTTGGTAAAACTCTTTTTTGTTCAACATTATGATTGATAGAGTATAGTTCTTTCTCTTGTTACCTAGCTTCAGTCAGTGTTAACATACCTATTGTTGATGAAAGGTTTCTCACGTCTTTCCCATATCTTTGTCTATAAAAAAACAAAAAAAAAACACTCAGTAACAATACAAATGTTGCTGGTAAGTTTTCTAGAAAACATATATTGATCACTTACATACATAGTATGTGCAAATATATCCACAAATATCCACATATATTTGGCTTGCTTCTAAATATGTATCACCCCAGTGTATTTGCAGTATTCTCCAACACACCTGCACACAAGTTGTTAAATTGTTTTATGTTTTAGGATCTTACGGACTTAAGAGAAAAACCATTCCACTAATTTAAACAGTCTTTAGAAGTGCAGTGCAGCTAACAATATAAGATCAATGTCAAAAAGGACCAATTGATCTATCTTCTAATTATTACCTTAAGATGTTTTGTGTGCAGCATCATACCAGTATCCAATCAAATCCAATTAACACTTTTGCCCCCCTCCAGAAAACTGCATTATAGAAGGATTACACAGCTATCTGTGCTGGTCTGATTAATGGCCACAGTAATTAATGCTGAAGGGGTCTGTCCGAGTGCCTCAGTGTGCAGGAGCGTACAGCAGTGACCCAGCTGCAGTGAACACAGCCACACACGCATGCACGCACATACATCAAACACCTGGATCATTTCAAACATGCATATGTTACACATGTTCATGTTTTCTTTTTTTTGTGCGTATGTCCCTGAATCATTTGTTTACAGTAAAGCTGGTATGTATTGGAAAATTTAAAAAGAAAAATGTTCAGCTTGATTCTTCTATGAATGGTGTGTATATATGTGGTTGTTGTAATTTATTACAACCATATCAAGAGAGATATTATAGATAATGAAGCATACATTACTCAAATTAAACTGCTAAGTAAACTAAAAAAATAAAAAATGAAAAATAAATTAACTTAACAAATTGAATCTCCTAAATGTCAAAGTTCTGAAGAACTTATCATATTAAATGTATTTCCATATACACTCATGATACATTTAAGCTTTATGACAGAGTTGGAGTTTTTTTTATTTTTTTATTTGTTCCTTTTAATTTTTTAGGATAATAGTGCTCAGTATTTTCATTATCTGTGAGTCCATGGTTTACACACACCGGGTTTCTGTTTTCAATTATCACAGCAATCCCTTCCTAGTAATTATCACTTAAGCTTGTTTTTTTTCAGATCATTTTCTTTAAGCACTTATTTATTCGAGGTTCATGTGTTCCTTTATATTTTATCATTTATAAAAGTGCGCATTCAAGGTGCGCACTTTTATAAATGATAAAATATAAAGGAAGTTCTGTTTCACCTTTGTGTGTCTCCTGCAATCTTGACAGTAAAGGATCTACAACTTTACAACTATCAGGATAAATAGAGAATTATACATTGAACACTAGCATAAAATAGAACTTCAATAGAGAACAAGTAGAGGAGTATTTCATAAAGTAATTAACCAATTCATCGTATTAAAAAATTACATCATTACATATTTTCAAAATCAAATGCCACATACATTTGAAGTACATATGCATTTCAAAGTGGATTATTTCACTTAAACCTTTACTTTCAATTTTTGTGCAATTTGATGTCACATTTAAAAAAAAAAATATATAAAATATCTTAGTTCATTAGAAAATACAAACTGAGAGCCATTTGTTAACACACTCTTCTTCTAGCTCACGCTCCCCCCACACTCCCAATCTGACATTAGCGGCACAACAAAAAAAAGTAAGCAATAGTGGAGTTATCCAGCCAGCCAGTTTTAAAGCTGGATTTCAGCTCGAAGAAGGAAAACAAAGACATATGGTGTCTATTTGTCTACGAGCCGATGTATCAAAATGGATTGGAGCAGAGAGCTTTTGGCCCGCCCATCATGTATGTCCCCATCAAACTGCATTTTTTGTCTACTATGGATTCATAACAATTTACATAAAGAAATACTCAGTAATGCAAGTTGTAGCCTTTTTTTTATTAATATAAGTCCTCAATCATCAGAAAAAGAACATGTTAAAAACACATAAAACACCGTTTTTACCAGAGTGAGTCAGTAACTCCAACATGCTAATATCACAATTTTAAAAACTAAATAAAATCTTCCAGATCCTTTCATAAAAGATTTGTTTGTTGTTTGTTATGTGTCTTTTCTTTTTTTCTTTTTCTTTATGTATTACTCATGTTTCTGAAGTAGTACAAAAACCTTCATGCTGGGATCTGAAGGTTAACCACCGCAGCTGAGAATTTCACAATTCATGAAGCTTCTTAATTCTGAGATTTCTCTGTAGGCAGTTTGAAGAGGAAGGGAAGTTATCCTCATGAATGATGTAAAAAGGGAAAAAAATCCAATGTTTGACAGTTTTTCAGATATTCACAGATTTTGTGGAAAATGTACCAGAGAGGATTCATGCTATAATTATGTTTAGAGTAAGAAAACAGAAATGTAGTGCCCAATTATCTAGAGCTATTCATTTATCCTTTATTTGTGGAAAAAAAGGTCACAGCTATGATATATTTTTTTTAAATAATCCATTTGCATAGAGTAAAGCATGACAAAAAAGAAAAAAAACACTTATACTAATATTGCTTTTTGAGAGCCTTTTCTAATGTGCCCAATGATATTTTTTTATATCCTAATTTGTTATGCAACACTTGTAAGTTATTCTGACATTATTATACATTATACATACATTATGATTATTTTTTTGGATGTAGCTTGAATAAGCTGCTCACAAAGGATATATATTTGTGCTCACTTACAAGTGTATTAAATGATTTTTCCACAACAGTTTGGCATCAAGATCTGATAATCAGATGATCGCAGGGGAATGACAGAGTCTTACCACCTTTTCCTGTAATCTCCATTTTTAGAATATTGTGGGATGTACGGTAAGTCTCACAGCAATCGGAGAGAATTTTTCCGACCTGCAATGCAAATGTAGTTTTAAATGGGTCGTGTTAGTGGTATTGTTTCACTGAGTGATGTGTACGCGTGTAGCTCTCTGTGCTGCATATTTGGGGATTTTTCCTTGGTTCTGAGGTAAACTTATCTTTTTATTTTTTCATTTTTATTTTTTTTTAATGGGAACACACATCATAGCCATTATGGGGTTGCTTGAATGTTGGTGATGGAAGGCAGTTTCTTTTTTTTCTCTTCTATTTTGTTGCGGCCTTTTTTGTGTCGTAATGTAAAATATTAATTCTTGTTATGTAGCAGTTTTCTCACAGCGAGTCCTTGTGTATAAAATTCTGAGAAACGAGGCAATTTTCTGCTGTAATGAGTATGTGGCTTTTATGGTAATGGGGCTAAACAAATCGATCTTAATACTGAAATGCGCTTTAATCTAAAAGCAGTTGGGCATCACCAAAGGATGGAGGACAGAGGTCAAAAACCCACCAATACCAGCAGTAATGATTGCTGTAAAAGACAAATAATATAATCAAAAATGTAAAAGAGCAAAGAAAAGGAAATTAAAGCCTACCATCCATTTTTGTGCATATTTGAGGATAATGACTGCGACATTGTCAAGCTGAACCACTGAGTTTGTAGTTTCCAAGTGCACTGAGAATTTTGGATAATGTTATACTCTTGTTTTTGCTTTTATGTTTTTGGAAAATAAAACATCTTGTTTTTTTTTTTTTTTAGAATTAGACACATTTGTTAAAAATCTACTAGGTCTGCAAAGTAACACTCCCGACACGATATCCTCTGTCCTTACCTATTTTTTTGCACAGAAAGAAAAACATGAATTAAAAAGAAAATATGGTTAAGTGAATGTCATTTATTCATATTTAAAACAATTCAATGTCCATGCATTCTCCCAACCACATCCACCCACGCTTGCTTTTATTCTCTGCACTATCACACAGAAACACACACACTAGCAGCCACACATTTAAAAGGGCTGTATTTATCAATATTTCCTCACTGTTTTATGCATAAGCTTGAATATTACATAGCAAAAGGCAAAGAGCAATATCTATTCAGTTTGACACATGTTTTATTATTTCTCCGTTATGCTACCATTGCTAAATGTCATGTAAATGCTTCAGTGAATTTCAATTTGCCATCAAGGCTCTAAAGCCCCAATTTGTACTTTGAGGTGATAAAGTGAAAATGAGGGGCAAGAAAGTAGCAGAGGAAAGGAAAAGACACCACACGACAGTTCACAAAGAGGGGTATTGTCCACCATGAATACTGAGTAGGAAAAAAAAAAAAAAGTTTGAGAAAATATTTAATGCACTAAGACTGCAGTAATGATTGCGGAAGAAGTACTTGAAATAGGATTTAAATGGTAGCTTTTTTCCCACTTGATAAGAGGAAAACCCAGAGAGCCGAAATCATCAACTCACTTTAAAGTAGAGTGCAAATGTTATGTTTAGGCTTTACTTAAAATAAATATAGTGGTTTGGGTGATGAGCGTTTAGGGTCAAGTGGAGCACTAATGAACCTCACCGAGTCTGCATCTTCAATATATAAGATTAACCCTGTGTTAGTGGCAGTCCTGTGTGTAATGAAGACTCTAATCACTGTATCTGTTTCTTCAAAGTGTGCTCAGACCGTTGTTTATTTTATTGGTTAGCAGCTCTGGAAGATGTTGGTGATGCTGACAGAAAATCACAATAGTTTAGATCTTAGTCCACCAGAGACGAAGTATCAAACACTGGGGGATTTTCCTCATAGAAGCAGAGGTAAAGAATATGTCAGGTTTTACCAAAGATAAAACCATGAAAGCAATCTATAATAAAAATAAGAGGATGTGCCCTTTTTTGGTTGCATTTTCAATGTTTCCCCTGTTTCCCCTCAACCACTGGACATCTGGTTCGTTTTCAATTAGTCAACTGTTTCTGTGTGTGTTGATTACCCTCCGTCTATTTAAGTTCCTGGGTTTCACTTCCTTTTCCTTCTCTGCTTGGATCACAGAATTTTTGGGTTTGGTTTTAGTTGTTCAAGTTTCTGTCGTCAAACATGGTCTCTTAAATTCTGGGTCCACCATAAAACTAGCCTGCTGTGGCACAAAGTGTGAATTCTTATTTTTATTGCATGTATTCATCCGCATCTGCATCGACAGCAGACTGAGCTGGAGGAGCCACAGTTCTGCTGTGTACAAGAAGGCCTGCAGCAGACTCTACTTCCTAAGGAAGCTGAGGTCTTTCAATGTGTGCAGCAAGATGCTGGGGATCTTCTACCACTCTGTGGTAGCCAGCCCCTTGTTCTCCTCTGTGATCTGCTGGGGAAGCAGCATTGCAGTCAGTGATGCCAACAGACTGAATAAGCTGATCAGGAAGGCGGGTTCTGTCATTGGCTGCAAACAGGAAACATTTGAAGCAGTGATGGAGAGGAGGTCCCTGAACAGACTCCTTTCAACCATGGACAACCCAGAGCATCCTCTCCACCCTGTTCTGGACAAACAGCGGAGCTCCTTCTCTAGGAGGCTCAGACAGCTCCACTCCAAAACTGCCCGGTACCAGAAATCCTTCATACCCTATGCAATAACCCTGTACAACAACTCACAATGCAAAAGATAACCTTTGCACATTTTTACTTTTTTAGTTTTTTATTACCTATTTTTTTTCTATTTTGCACATTTCTTTTGCATATCTTTTTACCTGCACTGTTCGGTAAATAGCTTTTTAAATTATACTACCTTGTTGTTTGCATTTATGCTACATTTTCTTTGTTCTTGTTTTTTTATTTTTTATTCTTAGTCTTTTTTTTCCCCCCTCTGCTGTCAGTTGCTATGGTGACAAACAAATTTCCCACGTATGGGATCAATAAAGTATTTCTGATTCTGATTATCAAATTCAGGCACCCTAAGCACAAAAATATCATTTTTCTTTTTTATGAAATTGTTGTTTCAATGAGGAAAAATAAGGATGAAAGGATTAAAGTTGATACGGGTCAAAACAAGGTTCTCCATCACTGCTTCTGAGAATGACAATAGTATCTGCTGCAGAACTCATAATGATGGAGGGAACGGCAAGAGAGAAGTCTTTTCTGTCAGAGAGAATATGTCCTTCTTAAAATGAATTTCATAGCACACTTGCACGTAAATCTTAACCCCTCCACCCCCCCCCCACCCCCATTTCTAGCCTGGTGGGAAAAGCTTTTCAGAAAGACAGTTGTGATAAATCAATGTGTGGGGGCCTTCTTGCAGCCTGTGTGGGTCAACAAAAAAAAATGAAGCCACAGCAAGCTGCCTTTCGCTTTAATGATGTGCAGCGAAGTAGAGGAGGCGTGTAAATTTTAAACTGGCATCTTATTCTCTACATCCTCAATTTCTCTCAACCTGAGATATCTCTGTTAATGTCATCTCTGTACACTCTTTTCAGGTCAGTCACAAAAGTTAAGCGAGGGGTAATAGAGGTTGACCGAGTCATTTCACAGAAATAAAGGGGCAGCTGACCCAACAATTGAACTTTTTTTTAGTTGATCAAAAGCTTTTATTTATGAGCTAGTATTATTTTATTGTCATAGGAAAAGTTTGTTTTTCCAGAGATCAGAATTTTTAAAAACACCTTTATTTTAATATTTCTTAATATAAATGATGGACAAATCTGAAAATGATGAAGGTGCACAAAGTATTTTAATTAGGATTCTAATGAACAATGTTTTATTTCAAAGGTAACATATTAGTAGTCATAATAGTAGCCAGTAATTTTTCCAATCCATCTGTGTGTGTTTTTTTTAACCATCTATTGAAATTCTGCTAACCTGTGATCAATTGGGTCACATGAGAGCAAGGGGAAAAAAAGCCAATAATCCACTCCTACAGTCAGCTGGAAGACATTTGTTAATATATGAGAACACAATAATAGCTAAAGGTCAGTGTATTGTCAGCAGTATCACGTTCAAAAGCTGCATCAAGTACAAAAGTTGAAGGACGTTCTCACAGAAACTGAATACGAAGTAATTGGAGTGCATATTAAAACAGTCTTTTGTTCATTTTTTTTTCTTTATTTGGTCACTAAAGTAAAGCAAAAATAATACATTTACGTTAATAACAGGAATGTTAAGTCAGAGGAACTATTTTTCAACAAAAATTGGGCAAAGTAAATCACGTTGTGTTTCTAAAACACAAAAGGTGAATTCCCTTATCCTATATTTATGTCCTTTAAATGATGTCATATATTTTGCTGCAAACACACTTATATTGGGGAAGGGTATCCAGATCAACATCCTGATTATGTTTTTTTATCAATTTGATCCAGTTTTTACATAACCAGAATTTAAAAAAAAATATCAAACTCGCTGATCGAGTGCTACTTTAACACAAAAACTGACATTCAAAGACACTCCTTCAATAGACATCGCTTCTGTATAAAACTTTTTTTTATTTCACTTTATAAAAATGTCACAACAGTGAAGGTTGTTTTTAGAATCGCAATATGAAAAAAACACTAAAAAGAAATCCTTTATTTTTTGTTTTTAACAGTTAAAGAAAAAGAGACAGCAAACAATAAAAGAGAGAAAGTGCTGAAAAATAATCAGCATGCAGTGGCTCTGGTCCTAAATATGCTGACAAGAATTCATTGGCTTCATTGAATAACTATTATCTATTTCTTGTTTTTCAAGTCTCATATTCGCTCAAATTGATGTGGACTTAAAAAGGCTTGAGTGCATATACCATGCTTTAACTCACAGCATCTTGATCTCCTCTCGTATTAAATCACTTACTTCAGAGGAGCTTGTTCAGGTCTTACAGATATGTAGATCAGCTTGCTCTCCTCTCCTTTTAGAAAGTGCAGCATTGCATGACACTTGAATTTAAAGTTTCTCTTGATATTATCAAAGCAAATTCCAAAAATGGTTGAATTGTATCGACTGAACGCATTTGAAAGCAAGCCTTTTGGTTTTCTAGAAATAGCAGCAACTTCGGGGTTTTTAGATATTTTTAGATATAGATTAATTGTGTCAGTTGAGTCCAATTTAAAGGAAGAAAATTGTTAAGTTATTCTCTTCTTCTTTTTCATTGTGGTCCCTTTTTTTTAACAGTTCATAAAATTACATTTTTTGTTTAAAACTTGGTGTCCAAAAACATTTTGGCCAGCTTGGTTTGTGGGCACGACTCAGACTCTTTAGAGAATCTCGCTTTATACCCTGCTTTGTTTGGCTTTCTTGGCCTAAACTCCTTTAAAGTAAAGAGAGATGCAATTTTCATTGCCATGTGTAACCCTGCCCAAGAAACAACATGACTGTTGAGGGACAGCCAACTGCATGACTAGAACTACAGGCCAGAGCGTTTTTTGCAGGAATCTGAAATGAATTCAAAACCCACTTGGAAAATGAAGAATCTGGTCAATGCGAAGAAGTCGTTACATTTGTCCAATACCTTTGTTTTAAATGCAGTCCAGTTTTGAAAAATGAAGAAAATAAAAATGATTGAAGACAGGAAGGTGTTATAGTTTTAGAATACAAAAAAAGTCTGGTGAAGTGAGGTTAATTATTGTAGTTTTTTCCTGTATTGCTCTGTCTCTGGTTCAAACAACACTGTAACCATTTTCTGATGATTTGAAAGAACTTTTCTTTGTGCTTGTACTTCTCATGTACAACCTCTCAGGTGGGTGGCCATGGCTGTCAGTTTTTCCCTCTAGAGCTACTGCTGTGGACAGTTTGTTTCCTTTTTTGGGAAGTTACTACTCAGTTGCTTTTTCTTGTTGCGCTTACAGATAACTTCTGCTTTGATCCTAACTTTCAGCCTTATTCTCCATGAGGGACTGTTCATTTTGAGTTATCTTCATCTTGTAGACAGCACTCTCTTGAAGCACCACATCCATGTTGTGCATCAGCTCGATAGTGTCTGTGATGTTCCCAGGGATTCTTAGTCTAAGGAGTTGCTTTCATATTTCCTCCTGAAGCTGTTTTGTCTCTGAGCTCTGGCTAAATACTCCAAATACATGATCTATTCAAGTTAAGATGACCTTCAGTCTCATTCAGATGCCCCTTGTGTAGGGCTTATGGGGCAACAAAGATCTTGGCATTAATCCAATAGCTTGAAAGTCTGTCAATAAAATATTGATTGTGGAAAATGTTTACATCTCATGAATAATCATTTCTTCAGGGAAAAACCTGATGAGGCTTCAGGATAGAGTACATTTTTTAGGAAGCTTGCGTCCTTTCTTTGTGGCGAAGCTTTTTTCCCCCGTGGTTTAAAAGTCAGTTTTACACGCTGTCATCTGTGGAGGCAAAAGTGTTAAAGCTAGAGACACAAAGAAACTTTACAATCTGATAAAAATGTTGCTTAAGCTGTAAAACATCAGAACTATTCACCTCAACAGTCTGAAACTGAACTGTGTCTTTAGTCAGAGGCTTCTCCCAAGTCCACCGCAGATCAGTACTACAGATTAAATACCTCTAAATCACATGCACTTCTTGCATTGATTTAATGGTGTTTTTATAGATAGGTACAGCCTACCTTAACAATTCAGCTTTCTTTTGAGGATGAGTAGAGAACATTTAAACTTTAATTCTCCCATTGATGGGTAGAAACACTTTTTGTCAAAACCACTTCTGATGCCGACGTTCTTACTCAGTGGAACCTGATCCTGACACAACACTGCTTTTATAATCACACTTAGAGATTCTTACTGTTTTGGTTACTCAAAGTAAATTGTTTTTCCACACACTTATTCTGTGTTAAAATTAAGTTTTTGTTAAAGAATGGTGATTGTGAATTTTGGAAAGGAGTCTGCCAATACGATTCATACCACAATACACATGTAAATGGCGTATACTTGTACAATGCTTTTCCACCATCCTCGAAGACCCAACGCACTTTATAGTTATAGTCCCATTCACCCATTCATACACACATTCACACACTGATGGCGGCTCCCCTGCCAAACACCGAGAGGCAAGGTGGGGTTCAGTGTCTTGCCCAAGGACACTTCCACAAATGTGCGAACAAGGTTGGAATCGAACCTGCAATCTTCCGATCAAAGGTCAATCGCCCTACCTCTGCACCATGTCACTATACGAAATATCCTAACAAAACAAAATTTATTTAATTTAATTATCCGACTATGAGCACTGCAACTGTTTCTCAAATACAAGCTGCTTTTACCCAAGCAAATTCCTGGTGCTGTTCTTTTGGTTCTTTTCACAGAATCATTTTTTCTCCCATCCCTAGAATTTTTCATAGCTGATATACATTTAAAATTGATCTCTTTAACCCTTGTGCTATCTTAGATGACCCCATCCTTACATTGACGTGTTCTCCCTACCATGACAAAGGTGGATAAAGGTGGAAAGATTTCATGTAATCCATGGACACCAGTGAAGATCACAAATCATTGAAGAAAAAAGGTTTAGCGCACTGTCTAGTGGGTCTAGATCAGTGTTTTTCAACCAGTGTGCTGCGGCACACTAGTGTGCCGTGGGAGATGGTCAAGTGGGCCCTGGGAATTTTGCCCTCATTAACTGATATAAAAACATTTCCCATCTCCAGGATTTCAGCTCTCTGTTCATCCAAACAGGCCCTGATAAAACACTGAGGAGTTAGGAATATAAAATATCGTAAAATACTTTTTCTTTGCGTTTATTTTATTTATTAAAGACATTTTGATAAGAATGACATACCGCGATTCAGCTGCAGCTCCGGCTGTTTTTTTGGAAAAGTCCCGTCCCTTTAACTGTCTCAACCAATCATTCTTGGGGAGCTTAATCACATGTCATCAGTCTGACCAATCAGAAGTGGTTAAAGTCTTCACTTCCTTGTCCCGATTTAGCTCGTAAAGTCGCTCAGTTCCACCAAAAATACCAGCTAAAGCTCGTCTTTATCGGTGTAGCTTTCCACAGAATCCGGTATCAGACTGTGGAACAAGTGAACAAAACAATGAAGCTCTGAAAAGTGATCTCCGCCGGCCCTTTAATGCACTACATCTCTCATGATGCATTGGGTTGTGAGAGTGACAAGGAGTCACAAGATCTGTTGAGATCTGTTGTTAAACGTCTTAAAATCAACAAACACACATCAAACTGTTTTTACGTCTTCTAACTTAACTTTTATTGCATCTGAAAAATGCATGTGAGGTTGTGGAGGGACTGTAGATCAATACAGACTATGAGCTTCTCCGTTTTTTTTTTTTTTAATTTTTGGATCCTGGTGTGCCGCGGGATTTTTTTTTTAAGGTTAAAGTGTGCCATGGCTCAGAAAAGGTTGAAAAACACTGGTCTAGATGACCCAACTCCCAATGTTAAAGTGCCTAGGATAGCACAAGGGTTAAAAGTACCAGATGTGCTTGTGTCTGTCATGGTGATGAATGCCTGAAACATATGTTCTTATCTAAGAGGCAAACTTAAAAGCTTTATTTTTTTTCCAAAAACCGACGATGCACTTTTTTTGTGTATTTATTCTGGTTGTGCTTACTTAGGCTGAAGTGAATTTGAGAGGTATACGTTGCTCTGTCAAAATGCCAATCTGTTCTTTTTACGAGTTGCAAAAAAGTTTGGGTGTTCTGTAATTACGCTTATGGCTAACATGTAGCAGTGTCGGACTTTGCTTGTTTTTATGTGCAAAAATATTGGGAGTTACAGGTAGGCTATGGTGAATATCCTAACACAGCTAATGCTTCTAAAGTGTGGTGTGTGACAAACAAGTTTTAGAATTATTGCGAACACAGGTAATAAAGTCTACACTTTTGTCACGCTTAATGCACCTTATATTTGGGTGTGCCTTTTATATATCATAAAATTTAAAAATGGACAATTTATTGACGATGTGCCTCAGAATCCAGTGCGCCCTGTAATGCGAGAAAATATGGTATGTTTTTGTGAAATATCTCTCACAAAACCTCCCTGTCCTTTTCTGTGCATGCTTTTTATTGCAGTGTTGATGAAATAAAGACGCCTAAACAAGCAAGCCAAGAAACAGGTGAGAAGCCTCGAATCCACGTGGAAGCGAGCCTCATATAGTCCTCGCTCTTTTTGGTTATACGCGCTTATCTCTGTTCACAGAGCAGGGTTGGCAAACAAAGCCACAGTCGTATGTCAATGCAAATGAAAGTCATTGCGTCGCATGCTTCTTAATGCTGTGCTGTGGATCGCTGAGTGTTTTGCTACAATCTGCCTTTGGTGAATCTCCTGAGGAGCATCGTAGGCACAATCCGAGAGCTGGAAACTGCTGAAAAAAACAGCCTGGTATGGTAGAACGTGCTCAGCATAGAATGATAAGGATGTTAGACCAGATGGTCTAGTGATTGAATGATGACTCATTTTAAGTTATTGGAGAGCCATGTTTTTTTTTTGTTTTTTTTATTTATGTGTTGTTGTGCAAAACAACAAATCTAACAAATTTCTGGTCCTGAAATTTTACAAAAAAGGCCCTCAATCTATGGGATTTTTAGTAAGGTACTAAAGCTAACAGGTTATGTAGTATCCATAATAAGGTTGGATGTGAAGGGACACGAAGTCTGAGCCTGTCATGACACATGCAAGCGCTCATCAAGGACATTCTGCCCACAGCATTACACCTGTGTCATTCACTCCTAATTTTTTTGTAAGCCGAGTTGGAAAGTTCCAAACAGAAAAACAAAACAAAATTATCATCTTTTCTATCAGTTTAAAAAAAAATAACTATAATTTATGTGCAGCAGCAAAGAAGATTATTAATATTATTATTTTCAACCATATGGCTTGAGCAGATAAAGCACACTCCAACTTGAGTGAAAAAAATACTTCGGGCACCATCATAATGCTTCCTTCCTGGCCTTTGCGTCACAGCAGATCAAAGGCATCAGTTCAAGAATTCAGTAAAAGAAGCATTTTCTCTCTTGCTATTATTCAAAAACAGTTCCCAAACATACAGTACATCTTGTACAGTCAGTAAAGAGAAATGTCACCCTTGTGACACAGAACCAAATTTTTTTTTTTCATTTTTAAAATTTATACAATCACATTTTCTGCTGTGAATTCTAACGACTAACCAGTGAATGGGACTTTTGTCCTTTATTGTTGGAAAGTCCAGAAAAAAAGTGTTCATAATTTCCATAAGTCTAAAACTTAGCAGCTAAAAAAAGAAGGGAAGAAAAAAAAGTTTCTACAACAAAATGACCTAAAAACTTTAGAAAAACCTTAGGAAACCAGAAATGGAGCATAATCATCTCCATCTGCCCATCCAAGCTGTGGCAAAGTTGTTCAACTCATCTTCAGCTCAAGTGCCGTTTTTTATTATTTTGTTTTTTTTCCTGGAAAGATTTTTTTTTTCACCTTAACCAGGTGTGCTTTCCTCTGCTGCAGCCTGCTCTGACAATCTGCATCAAACACTTAAAGAACAATGATGCATATGTTATACCCCTGAGAACAGGGGAGAAAGAATCACGAGAGTGATTTATGCGTGTGTCCCTCATGCAGGTGTTTATTGCAATCAAATAGTAACAAAAATAAGAAAACATTTAAACACATTCCTTGAGTAACTTTCACTTTGGATAAAAGATCACAAAATAAATACATAAATAATAAATGCTCCATCAACTGTCACTTTTGAGAAAAGAGCTCACAAAACCACAAAATAAATGCATAAATAAATGTTCCTTCAAACCTCAATTGAAACTGTCTGGACACAAGATGGCGGTATGCGCGTTCACTCGGGGAAAACCATTATGAAATCCGATCTCAAATAAAACTACCAAACATTTCCAAATTCCACACCAAAGTAACTCTAAGCTAACCATTACACATTTCAATAATATTTTCTGAACAAAACACCAATATTTGGTCACCATTACCTGAGAACAGGGGAGAAAGAATCACGAGAGTGATTTATGCGTGTGTCCCTCATGCAGGTGTTTATTGCAATGAGGAAGAACGGCGCGACTCCCCCTGGTGGTGGGTGAAGTCATGACTAATGATTTCCAGAACATTCCCCAAGACATAACAGTCGATCAGTAGTATCATAAATATAGTCAGCGCTTCAGTAAACTTTCTTTTTAAATATATCAACTTAGATGTGCAATTATCTAATATCCACCATACTCTCCCCCACTAGAAAAAATGTCGTCCCGACATTAAACCAACAAAATAAATTTCAGTCCTCTTAAGAATTTTACGCAATGACGTAACCACATTTCATGTCAGTAGGCTGAGGTCCCTCTGAATTTATGCCCAGTCTTTGCATGAACCTTTCCTGTTGGCAACGTAATGTTTGTTGTTATCATAAAGCACCTTCACATGCTGAATAAGAGTCTTTAAGTAGAGTCTTCATGTTCGCTCTAGACAAATGTCATCCAGTTATGCTTGCTGAAGTCCATACGTACTAGGGAACTGAGCATTGCATGGCTGTAAAGCTGGCAGCCACTGGACCAGTCCTGGGTACAGAGGAAACAGTTGTGGTGTGGGCTGGACGCTGTAGCAGGATGGAATGCCTAGCTGGTCATAGGTCATGCGTCTTGGCGGGTGCCTCTCACGATGCGGTCGGGAGGTAGTGTCCACTGCCGGTGTCTCCACTAAAACAGTTAAGGGTGGAGAAGGGCTAGATGTTGAGCTGAGAGGCTGACCATCAGCCACGGAAGTTGTTGCCTCTCTTGTTTCCATCTCAGGAGGTGAATCAATCACATCCAAGTGGTCTCCACCCGGGAGCTCTGGTGATGGTGCAGCAGGCTCTGGTGCTGAGGGCTGATGTTCCACCACTGGGGAGCCTGTCTCAGCTGTAGGGTCTAATGATTGAGTCACTGGAAGCTGAGGTAGTGCTTTATAAAGGTAATATCCATCACCACTATCCTCGTCATCAGACTCTTGAAATTCTTGCACAGGTTGGTCTTTGGTTTGCTTTTTGTGTACTGTGGGACTGTCTTTTT